>JTDE01003886.1:6206-35304 GCA_014338405.1 Paragonimus skrjabini miyazakii | reverse complement strand
AAGAGTTCATGGGCACCAGACACCGTCAAAGGCCAACCCAGAAATGAATGCTGCTGCACTGCGCCTATTCTATGTGGTCACGCGAGCACGTTCACACGGGCATACTAGCAAGACCGCGACTACACTAAAAAAAATAGGTTGTAAGTTAGAAAATGGTAATCGAGTCTGGCTGAAGTAATTAAGACTATCGAATTCTGGGGCAGCTTAATGTAAGTTCAGCGAAGATGAAGCAGTTCAAAATTTCATCAGAGAGTTTATATTGTTTCTTTTCATAAACCAGCTGAACACAAGGCATAAAAAACGCGACAAGCGGGTCAGGGCCCTAGTGTGGGATACACACGAACAGAAGATACTGGTGGTCGTTAAATTGTAGTTTTGTGACTTTAACAAACAATAAATCTCAGGAGCAGACAATAGCCTATCATGAAAGGCGGATGTGAAGTCATGCGATCTTTCCAGATTACTAAGTGATTCCATTCAGATGGCGCATGAAAAACAAGCAACAACAACAACAGTGGCCATATAATACAACGGACTCGCTGCCTGCCCTTGAACCAAGAGCAATGAGGAATCGTCGTGATTACGAAGACGTCTAAGGAACTTTAGCAAACCCAAGTTAGGTTATCATTGGAGTACAGCATTGGTATCAGCATCCATCTCGTCCGTATAACTTTGCCGTGGGTGACATCTGGAGGACGATGTTGGTGTGTGTACATGCCAACAGTATTGAGTTCACAGGTGAAAAACCTCATGAGTTAGATGAAGTCAGTGATATTTCTTAAATCTGTGACCAGTCACACGCAGCTCAAAACGCTTCTAACGGTTTAGCAATAACATTTCGTTGACAGAAAATGTGTTTTTATTTCACAAAGGTGCAGATATACTAGTTGATAGGTGACTATACTCGCACTGGCCACTAATGGGAGTATGACAGAGGTAGTAAGAATTTATGAGGGTGCGAGAAAGAAGAGCCATAATAGTACATCAAAGGCCAGATTGGAATTTACCAGCTTGAGTCAATCATGACAACAGAAGTACACGAGATTTTCAGCCATAGACCGAGTGCACTATGCAACCATGCGTTTTGCTTGTCTTTACAGTTGTGAGTCCTGGTCTATTCGAATGGAAGATATTCGTTTATTATCCGTCTTGGAAATCACTGCAGACACAAGAATGCACAAACACGATCACATGAACCTTTGGACAGAGATCTCAACATGATGGATGTAAAAGAATAAAAATTTGAACTTTTACGCATCTGTCAACACTATCGCACCGCATGACCTGTAAAGCCCTACTTTCGGCTGGATAAGACAGCATGCCAACGAAGCATAAAATAACGGAATTTAAGACCTGAGTGTGCCTATTCACAAGTCTGCCTGGATAAGAATATCAGAATCCGCTGCACCTATAGTAAAAGATGTCTGATATCACGTACGTGTGTAATTATCAAAGACAGCAATACATCAGCGGTTCGGGCTGATGTTTAGCTGCAAGAAAATAACGAGGAAGAAAAGCCCTAACCAGGACAAAGAAAACAATAGTCAATAATCAGACATTTAACACCAATATACTTACAGTACAAAAAAACAACCGAGCTATAAGCAAAAGTAAGGCGTTATCAGCAAGACAGCTTTCTCACGGCTTTCATCGCTCTGTGTCATTAGATGCACCCACTTAACAGACAACTCAGCCGAATAACCACATTGCCATTGAGCCCATTCAGCCGCTGTCTCATTTAGTCTCCAGCCACCGACTCTGTGAGTCGCGAGGTCCCCACCCCCGGGGGCGAATCTGATATACAGTGACCAGACCTGAGATCATTAACTGAGATAAACAAAAGCGTCAGAATCATGAACAACTCAAACAAAAACTCACCCAGCCAACCAGTAGAAAATAGATCCATCTGCGCTTCCGCTGGCAAACAGACCCTCATGAAACGGATGCCAGGCTACACGCATCACATCTCGTTTGTGTCCGCGGAATGTTTGCAATTCTGACTTCAAATTGCGCAGATCAAATAACTTGATGAGATGGTCACGTGAGGCGGTGAGAAACCAGTTACCGTTATCATTCCAGGCGACATCAGTGCACGTGTTTTTGTGAATATATCTAAAGGAACACATGATGAGGAATGATATCAAAGACAGGATGGGTGTTACGGTCACCGTATTAAGGCAAATGGAGAACTAACTAAAACCATAGACACTTCTAGTCCAAACGAAGTCAGGATGTTGAATCAACGCAAATGAACAAAAATTCTATTACCAGTAGGCAGTATAGCAGGTTTGACGATTCAGAATGGATCTAACGGCGACGAATCTGGATCTCAGCTGGACTCCGACCAGCAACAGAAACATGGTTAAACACGGTAACCGCTGTACGAGGTAGAATACGGACCACACCGAGAGATCAGAATTTTACATCTGGACCCACTTATCCCTCTTTGTCATACAGAATACACCAAAGGATCTAGGAGATCGGCTGCTCTTATTTGTCAACTAAGACGACATTTACCAATTTTAATGCGGGTACCAATTCGTCAACGTGGATAGCACAGAAAGGTTGCTACACAAGCTAGTGATCGGGTATACCCTGACATGGACAGAACATGTAAACAATCAGCTTCCGATGAGGGATAATGTACAACCAACTGATCTAAAGCAACTGAGATTATTAACTATGTCATCTACGGACTTTTGGACACAAATTTGGATGCAACCATACAGTCATGTTCTAGATGGCGCAAGGATAACCACATTAATCGCGTTAACCGTACGGTTAGAGGTTCTAGTTCGGGTTCAACTGCCCTCATGTAGGTAGTCACACAGCTTTCAGTTCACAAGTGATCTAATCTGCCGGATGGCAGCAAAAGCCTTATGATGACCAGAGTTGGATCAGTGAAAAAATGACCAGCAGATGTACCTTGCAAGTACCCATAAATACCAAAGGCCAACAAGGCAAAATGTGAGATGAATTACCGAGTGCGAGTGGAGATCGCAATATCACAGGACAACAAACACAATTAACAAATTCAAATGATCAATGCGTCACGCCCAATATAAATCGCAAATGTAATTGACTTGTGAACTACATACAGGCAGGCGCAAAGTTCAGTGGCTGGAGCAGGGGTAATAAAAAACTGGACCTCTACACATCTGTAAATCGCAAACTGCCGACAGTCATCATGATGAACTCGGACGTGGATTGTGATTAACCAGCATGAAAACTGCAGCCGTAAGGTGGTTGAGTGGAAAAAACCGAACAAACTCACAATGTTGAAACAGACTCGCCAGTTTTAGGATCCCAGAGTTTAATTGGCTGTTGCGCGTCTTTGCTGCCAGAGATGATCAACGACAAAGTGGGATGCCAAGCAACGCTCCGTACATCAGATCCATGACCTCAAAATGTGTGACAGAGGGGAAACTGAGTTTGACGTATGAACTGTATATAAATATACACATGTTAATCACCAAATACAACACTGCAGAATGTGCGGATTGTTGGTTTTATAACCATGTCGACAATATTTCGGCAGCTGACACTAATGCTTGGCTGCCAAACAAAACGACACAAGTTGTTTCGTTCACCCAGAAAGGTGAAATCTTCATTGTCAGAACTATTAAATGCACCAATCATGAACAAAAGTAAGATTTGCAATAGTATGAATAGCCATTCAGAAATGGGATTTCTGACTGTGAATAAGGTTTCAGTGAAGTAACAAAAAAGTACACATTTTTATATCATCAATCTCGGATTTAAGTCATACTGGTATGATGATTCGATATGCCGGTGATCTTGGTGGTGGTTCACGAGATAATCGATCACGAAATAAATACAAATGTAAGAAGGGGTAGTGGTTTGTACAAAGTGTCAAGATTATATGGGCCAAATAGCCACGTGCTGCCTAAACACAGACGGCCTGGGTCATTAAATTTGAATTCGCTGTTGGTAGCCAACCGTGAGTTGTAGAGCGCCCGGACAAAAGCAAGAGAAATTCGCGAAGAAGAATCAACAATATTAAGGATTAGATGTACCAGTAACTGAAACATACTGTCAATTGCGAGAACATCCTTTCAATCGACGAAGTAAACGAGCACGCACACGTTAATCTGGTAGACAGTATTCCCTAAACTTGATTCGTCAGCATACGGAGCACACGATTAAATTAGCGTAGACCATGAAGTTTGATTAGCTCATCTGTCCGTAGCGAACATGGAGAATTACCAAGTACACATCAGCGGACTGTCGCAGTTTGCATAAAATCGATACGTTTGATGCAGACCAACTGGTAGTGACAACGGTGATTGAATACCGAAAACAAGTGCATGGAGTAAGCCTCTGAACTATAGAACAAGAATGACCGCAAACTCTCACTGTAAGCCCCATCTTTAATCGTCTGTCTGAAGCCACTCACTAGAAAGATCAACGAATCAATCGTTCAGTATACTCTTCATGAATGACTAGAATTCAGCGGAAGCAAAGAGCCATGGAAAAGTTGTACCTTTGAGTGCATATACTTAGGAGCAAATGACTGGAATGTTTTACAGGACAGGAATGAGGGGATGGCCATTGTCTTCGAGGATTTCATTGCTAATTTGTTTGCACGACTTCAAAGGAGATTCAACTATAGTAGTCGGAGATTCGGTCAACCGAAAGTTTAGCACCATTCGTAATTGATCACAACTGTCGCATTTAGATAGACTTTCCGGTCAACCTCTTTTTGAAAGAGAGATAAAATGTGCGTGTGCAATGTCGCTGTAATACACCAGAAGATTAATGGATTTATTGAAAAAGTTGAAATGTTCCTTTGGATGGCTAAAAACGACTACGAACGAATTGTTAACATATCTTAACGTGTTTTCTTCCTGCTCTGGTGAAGTGATTAAAGGGTGTTTCAAACAGCACAGCTAATAAATAATTACACGGATGCTAATGAACCTCGAGATCAGACGATAAACAGTGAGAAACGCTTTCAAATGAACCAACCAACTTTCACAAATATAACACAGACACAGATACATATTGTATCATAAAATAGCGCTCATGTAATAAAGTGATTGCCAAAGAATGGGGGCATGCCAAACATGCAACTCAAGATGCTGCTCAATGAGTTCCAGATAATGACTACTATTAACAAGTGTTAACAGAAAAAATTGGCACAATAATCACAGACAGGTAAAGAATATTTAACCACTCATTCGACTCTAAGAAAAATTGCTGTAGCTTGGAAAACGGACGCACCTAAGTAGCGAGATTTGATTCGTAGAATCCTTATGACTAAACTCGGGCACTCAGTACCTACAGGTAGCAAACGAACAACTCAGAAAACAGGGAAAGTAAGATAACATCTGCAGCTGGGCTGATAGCTTCCTATAGGTTTGACATTTTGAGTTTTATTTCGACCACTGATTGTGGTAACTGGTTACCTGGAGTGAAACACGTGCATCCAGATCAATGCAAGGTCAATATATCACACATCAAGCCGATCCAATCGTCTCATAGAGGTGGACCTTATGGAATAGCAGACTGATTGACCAAAGGCTAGGGTCATAAAACGAGGACCACCAACTCAGATCACGATCCGAACATCACAACTGATGAATCCAAAGAAGGATAAAAACGCCTGTCCAGTATTAGCTCGATTACGGGTACAAATCAGCGAGTTTCGGAACGGTACTCTTGACAGCAGCCAGATATACATTAAAGCCATTCCGATCAATAGAATAATGAAAACTTTCTTAGACAGAACATCCTTCGCAGTTGAGTATAGCTTGCAAATTTAGAATGCCTCCTTCTAATCAGAAATACTAGATACATAATGGAAGAGCCTTGTATTTTCCTATACGAAAGGGAAAAAATAATGTTTCTAAATTTAGCAAGAAAATACTTCAAATGGCGATCTCCCGGCTAATCAAAAAGATTGCCCATGTTACCTTGCAGTAACGGAAGATTCATCTAGCCTTAAAGTTGGCAAACTGAAACTATATATATATATATATATATATATATATATAGCAGAGACGGGCAGACCAGAAGCTACAGCTTTGGCACCACCCCGCAACCACATGTCACCAAGGCGGATACGAAGGTGATCGGATTACCAAAGGGGAAGCAGGAACGACTAGTCCTTGAATCGATCTGCTCACACAATGCTTTCAACAGACACATAGACCTCAACATTCACTACACCCCATTGGTCACAAAACACTGCTAAGTCGAGCGTTAGACAGACACATGTCGACGAGGCGGCAACCGATGTGTAATTATCCCATAGTTATTTTGTTTAACAACGGATCCCAAGGTGTGGATTTGAAACCTCACAATAAATAGCCATCGCTCAGTGTTTGTCTTTTACACTTAATCACACATGTATGAGAAGTATATCTGGCATCGCTGACATAATTTAAGCACAGCGAAGCAATGTGATGACTTGAATCATGCCTCAGCTGTCGTCACTGCGGAAAACTCCAAAAACTGGTGAACAAAAGTGGATGGGACTCATCAAAAGCATTTCATGCAAGTTGTTAAGTTACGAGTTCCCATGCAGGACCGTTTTGCCGGAGTCATCCCGAGAAAACCAGGCGGTAACAACCATATTCATTTGTCTGAACGACTGGCCTCGCACCGGCATCGGCTGTGAGTTGTGCAAAGCAAATCTTCCTGTCGAAACGCCCTATGTAAGACGCCTAATTGTATTCAATCCTTAAATGAATCTGGTCTTTTGGACTCTGATGATTGTCATTAATTGCAGCTCGCGCAGCACTCAGTTCGGTTCGTGGCATACTGTTCACTAGCAGTACCGAATAAAATGCAACGGTTATGCAGAGGGGAGCAACGTTCGGAATTGTAGGTGTTTGTAAAAAATGTCACTACAATACAATACTTGATTCTGGGGCAGCCTCACCACGAACCGAACTAAGGTAAGTCTGGACCAGTTGGGTATTGAAAAACACAACCGGTATCAGGCGAACACTCCCTTCGTACGGACACTCCGTTCACACTCGTCATGACAAGAAAGCCACCTCCAAATCGCTTTGATTTCGCCCTTTAGTCCATTTGGAAATTATGGCAGTGAGATACGAATTACTGCAGTCACATACGGTTTATTGAAAGTGTTAGAAACCATTGAGTGACTTCATGGTGCAGATAGCTTCTGAAATGGGTTAATCATGAAAGTTCCAATTTCCCAGTAGACACATAACAGTTATTTTGAAGTAAACCTAATTGGCAGGTGACTGATGAAGTAGGTGTGTGCATGCACGCACGTGAGTGTACATGCATATGGTGTGTGAATAGGACCACAAGTGGTGTAGCGCAAGCCAAATGTGGCTTCGGTCACTGTGACAGGCTAACTCGAAACGGATGCAGCCATCTGCATATACGTTTAGCTGCTCAGTCCCTAAAAATAAGATCGAAGGTGTAGATTTAGTCACGTGATCACGACCATGTGGATAGACAGTTCTATCACACCACGATTTTATGCGTAGAGGGTGATCGAAGCCGTAGTCAGAATGTCATTAAAGAAACCTTATCTACTACTAACTGACAAAATCAGAGAAAGTAGACATACAATAGAATCTGGTGATTTGGCAGTACGAAATTATTGTTCCAACATTCGAACACATCGGCTAAGTTTCAGCTTTCGTTCATTTAAAAAATGAGGCTGTTACTAAAAATAACCTCGGATGCATGCACCAAATTCAACGGATGACGCTCACATCCGCAGCCCCACACATATTCAAACAACAAATATTCATTCCGCTGCTACATACATACTTTCAGATCCACTCTACTGACGCTAAACAAACGGTTAGACAATCCTGTTTCTCAAATGAAAACCACCAAATGAAATTAGCACCCAGTGTGACTAGGATGAGGGAGTTCCAAAACATGTCAATAACCCATTATTGAAGGGTCTACTATCAGATGGATTAAAGCATGGGCATGAATGTTCCTAATGAGTTTGGCGAACATGTAATAGTACGACAGATCATGAAAGTTTGGTTACTCAAAATGGACAAGAGATTGATGTCGTACAGAAAAAGTTACGAGGAAGGATATCAGTCAACACGCACAAATGTTGCAACAGTTTGCGCATGGGTCGTGCTTAGTAATTATTTCGAGAACTCAAGGTGTTTAACACAAGCTAGTGGCATGTTGGTGGTAACATGAAAAGTGTTCAACAGTCCAAAAAAACAAAGCGTTTTTAAAACAGATTTATTTTGGTCTGCAATGTGACATAGATGAGCTAATCGAGAGAAAACAAGCATTAAGTGGCGAGGACAATTTTGGTCGATTCTAAAAGTATTCCACCTCCGGGACGTTATGGCGCATGCCAAACAAGCACACCAAACGTTGTTTGGGGTTACAGGTGAGTAAGTTACTCTAATAACTATTCACGATGATCGAAGCTGTTACTACAGAATGAGAAGCTTGTACTGAGTAGTTAAAGAACACACAATCTGCCTCAGGTTACATGGTATTTTTTTCGATGGAAGGTTGGGAAATACGACCACAGTTAATCAATTTCCTATTCATTTGGAAATAACGACCACCAATGAGTAGGGGACGAAATCAACACAAATCCCAAGCAGTATGGGAGGAACGTGATCGGAAACACTAGTTCGTGAGGGTTTTTCATTCGGCCACCATCTATCGTGGTCCACAGTCCAATTTCACACACTGCACTGCTTGTTGTCACGTAGCGTACTGATCAGCTGTGACGGTCGAGAATCGAACCCCTAGCTACCGCTGAGCTACTGGGGCGCACGTCAACCTCATTACAGTAAGACACTTAGAAAAACGTCGCAATCCGGTGATAGTTACCTTTGTCGATATGGCCTTGCAGCAGCACTCATTTCGCATTACTGTTTTACTCAGTCACTCCCGACTACGGGAGAAAGAAACTATCTGTGAGGGACCCTACATTGACAGAAATAGATAACCATGTGGTTTTCGTGTGAACGTCACTTCAGTGTGGCCGTTCTGTCAACGAGAGGGTGGTAGTTGAGAAGAAAGTCTGATAGCGCTCCGTAGATTCATTGACTCATACTGACGAGACGAAAACGATAGATGACAAGATGCGGAGAAAATAGAACTGACAAGGAGTCACGTAACCGAGTCAAAAACAGAGATATTCACATCGTGTGTAACTAACATGGAACAAAAGAGTGGTGGCAACGCGTACCAGGATCCTACAGTCGGCGGTAGCAAAAGTAGTAGAATTCACAATGCACGGCGGTAGGAACAAAAATGATGATCTATCAGCCAACCTATAAAATAACTATCAGATGAAGCGATTCTATGAAAATGCCTTTTAAATGCATCAGAAGATGGTGGGTTTGTCAAACGTAGCGAAAATGTGCATTACGGGATCATATTGAAGGTTTTCAGTGTTGACTGCTTAGAATGACTTGAGTAACTGACATGTAATTGAACTTGTTTGAGCATAGGTGACGATAAGGATGCTGTTCGCACTCAGCTATGAAAGTTCGCATACTCTTCATCATCACAACAACCATGAGTCTGACCAGAAGATACTGTGGCTCCGGCTGTTGCTTACCTCAACAGTAACATAAAATATCCTAGAAGAAAACATTACTAAAAAAGTTGGAAATTAATAAATGAAGAACAAGTGGAAGAACCAGAAATGGTGTGGATAGAAGCAAGTCGTTGACTTCAGCACACCACCATTTCGATCAACGAAATCAGGAACATCAATAGACCCAAGAACCCATTCAATTACGAAATGGCCGTTAACCAAGAGTCGAACTAATGCATTCACTTCAGTTGGTTACTTATTATTAGGGAATCCTATGGTTCCATCCAAAACGACCTCCATCCTCGAGAAAACGAATTTAACCAATCAGAATGAGCAGAAATGTCCTGAGCAGTCGAAAGATAATCTTAGCCATTTTTTTACTTGTTCGATCTTTATTCCTCTATGCTTAGTGACCTTAACAACTATTTTTGGTAACTGACCCTCGATACTCTGATTTGAGAATGTTCGTTGGTCGCTATGCACCATACAAGTACTCTGCAATTTCCTCCATGTGGCACACGTTCTTGGAGCGGAACAAATTGTTTTTGTATCCGTTTTTTGGTTTGACTTGAGAACACTTAACGGAGACAGTCGCGTTATTCTCTGAACTTTCCGTTTTCTTGATTACGAGGAGGAGAATTCGATTTCTATAAGGCGCACTACCGTTCCATGAACAAACCACAGCATTCTTTTGAGGATGTACAAAGCTTATTTTGTTGGCTTTTGAACTGTAGCCTTTCTCAAAACGGATGCTTTATGAAAGACAACGCTGGGTATTTGTCGTGGCTACATAACGAAGTCGAAGTTGATAGGTGCATTCTGAGTCAAATTGAACTGAAATATTCTAAGTGGACACGGCTTGGTATAGGCAGTAATAAACTAGCCAGTGTAGATCGGGTTCACTTCCGAGATGTTTTGGGATAACAACTAAACGGATCTAGCAGAATGAGTGCGATCAATGCCTGAATGAGTAACGGTAAGGGCGAGCAATGAACAGAAGCAATAAAAGTTGTCCCAATATGTAATAACAGCTGGGTAGATTCGTTGTAAGGTGCAGCGCGGTTGGACGATGAGCTAGTGGGTTCAGATAGTACCTCCAATCCAAGGCATGTTCTTTCTCACATGGTTTCATGGTAGTTAAGCATTGGTGTGAACTGTCAATGTGGTATTATCAATGACGAAGATAGTGGTTATCTACTAAAAATATAAAATGCCGACTTATTTTTCAAAAAAGGGACACTTTTCACAATAATAAAATAAATAATCCCAAGTTGGAAGTAGTGTAGTTTAGATTTGTTTATAATAACATGAGAACGACTTTGTATACAGAGAAGCAATTGCAGTAAGCTCACTGCGGAGCCCAGGCCCATCATTGAAGCAATTCGCAGGTATTCAACTACTTTGCCCTACCATCGTCGTCTCCCCGATATGAATGACTTTTCTCACTTGATCTGATTCTTTGAACCGTTAGAGAAAGCTAGTTAAATTGACTGTCATGCTACTCACTAGTGTAAATGAGCGGTTCATGACGTGTTGATTGTTTAGTCTGAGAACGAGCATTGCGTGAGAAACATCATAACGGAATCGAGGCATCCACGGGAGTGTGCCTTACAAGGCGTAAAAGAATGGAGTCAGACATGAGGACTGGAACTCGCGATCCGGTGTTGAACAGAAGGTGCACGGATCATGACCCTAATGGTCTGAACAAAAGTTTATCACTGTAGGTTTTCTCTTCTTTTCTACTCATTATGGACTATCAGGAATCACTTTTACTGTGTGGATTTCGTAACTTGTTACATACCGATAAAACACATGTAACGGCTGGTAATGTACCGTCATGTGAACCCGAGTAAGGATGATGCAAAACGATCTCAACTGAGTTCAAGTTTCCGGTGGGATGAGTTGACATAATATAATATGGTGAAAATCTACTTGATTCATCGCTTATACAAACCCTGACACAACAGAAGATATAACAGGGGACCAATCCAAACGTCACAATAAAGATACATCAGGACTGGACAAACAGTCTCAATGTCACGACTTTCGTTATTCGCTCATTTCATTGTTCTGTATTGCACCAATTATCGTACAGTTTGCGACCTTATATGTGTCAATACGATCAGCCAACTAGTGATTGTGATTTCTTTAATATTGCTATACACGCATAAATTCGGCTTCTTGTCTCATGAATATGAACTGCTTAATGCAACCAGTACCAGGTCTTCTCTTTATTACTCGCGTGTGAGCTTTCAATTCGAGTACGATTTCTAGGGCTATTCGAAGTCCCCAATTCCGAGTAGACAGAATAACAAAGCAAAAAGACTGCTGAACTCAAATTTGGCAAAAACAGACAGTATTCATCAGACAGTATTATATCATATTGATCTGAGACGCATGTGTCGAATAAGCGTGTTTCGAATTTCACGAATCGCCTTCCCACCAACAACATACATCGGTTATTGAACATGTATGCAATACGAAAACTATTGTTGTGTCCTAATGTCTGGAATTAGTGAAACTACAGAACGGAGAGAAGATTTGAACCCACTAACGTTGTACAATGAGCCGACGCTTTTCTGCAGCTTATTACCGGTCTGATGCTCAATCTGTTGAGAAATAGCAAGCCCGTTATCTAATAGACACCATACAACGAACAGGATAAATGTTATCACATGAAGGTTAAGAACGTTCAGCTCCGGCCTGTTGCTTCGGTCACGAGGACTTAGGCATAAACAGCATACAGCTCTGAATTGACGATTTGAAATGGTTCTCGAAATCCGAGGGGTGACACTATTAGTTGGCAATTGTATATTTGATGAATAGCTAACAATTAGACAGTACACTTTACCTAAGCACTGAGCAACGGTCTTCTACAAGCGTATAGGGCTAGCGAGCTTCAAATTGCTAGATGGCCATGAAAATGTCGCATGACACTCAAATTACATTGATCCTTATCATACTGTCACCCGTTCGAGTGTCATTGCCACAATGATCTACCAGTGTGGTAGTGATGAGCATCGTCTATTTCTTCCGTCCAAACCAATCAAGGACCATAAATATTTCAAAGCAACAAGCAAGTAAGAGTAATTTCTGCTAAGACATTTCAACCACTCTCGACAGTTAAGTTGTACGTGTAGAAGTGCACGAAAACAAAACGGGTGTAAACAGGAATGTATCATCGCGATGAAAGCCATGAAAAGGGATATGATTAAATCAGTCAACATACGAAAAGACCATCGTGATGTTCCGAATCTGAACAAATAGAGTAAGAAATTGCCAGCATGAATAATAGTGATCCTACAGCGATACACAGATATGTGGAAGTTAACAATTAGCACAGAAGAAAATTTTGCGACATGTTTGTAATCTCAAGAAAGAAACCTATATAGTCAGAACTATTCTACGCGTAATTTAGCCGATATACCTTCAGTCTGGACAACGGCATTTAGTATAGCTGAACTTGGAGTCTGAGACAGTGAGAATGGTAAACGGAGCGGATCCACGAGATAGCCTTGTGTTCAAAACAGTTGGATCATGAAAAACTAAACTTGGTGGAAGTAGGCGTTATTGTTTAGTTATCCTGAGAATTTCTCAGTTTGATATGAGCTTTCAATTTAAACAACCTGAGAATACAACGTGAAGAAGGAACAGTAACAGCTAAAGAAAGTAATTCAAACAACTCACGACCGTGGCCCCATGGTTTGATGGATAGGCATCTGAACTGCCATTCTGTAGTGCCCTAACAATATGATAATCATTCAAGAGTCGTGGACCTGGTTCTCCGACGTACATAGTGCTGATGAGATCCAACAAGGTGGAACCAGCTATTCGCTACTTCGTTGGTGGCCAAATGTTTGCAAAAGCCCATTCTGAAGCAGCCTATTAGTTTGAATGCCAACCAAAAACAGCCCACAAGAAAAAGAAATGTACCAGATACTAAAGAAAGTATCAGCACAGTGTTTGCAGGTATGAACCATACCAGGTTACAATCAAGCCAGAGGTATTTACACATTGACAGCATCCGATAACCCAATCTGCTGGTCAACATCGTAAAAAAAACCTTGTCACCATAAGCTCATTTTGAACTCCTTCACATGATCAGACATTAAAAAATCGATGAGGCTGAATTTGTATAGACCGAAATTCTTACAAATAAAGTTGATTTTATTGTATTCACTATTCCCAGGGCTGAGAAAGTGCATCCCGCGGTAATATTCCGACAGAATAAAAATATCGTCGAGGCGCTGACACACAACGAATCCGTCCGGATAAACGCGTTCAAAACTAACTCGAGTCAAGGACACGTTTGGTCAAGAAGATCGAATGAGGTTCAAACCCGAGCCTGTTTAGTGCTTCACGTTGTATCGGTAACTACGTCGAGGACTAATTGGAGAACAAACATTTGGCTGCCGAATGAACGTTTGGTTACGAATTGTACGCGCAACAATTACCGGTTGAAACAGACTAAAATCAACCCTTAAGCGAATGAGGCAACGGTAGTTAACATTGTGTCGGTCCCAGCACTACTCGTTAGGCAAGACCAGATTGAAAGCGTCCAATTTAAATGAACCTTCATTTGTTATAGATAAGATGGTCGACAGTTTAGGTTACTGGGAGTGACCGATAACGATTGGGTTGTCCAGACCTATGGAAGAGAATTCAAAATGACCATTTCAACTAAAGGCCCATTTGTCAGTCAAACGAGCGAAAAAAATACACCACACACAACAAAACGGTTCTCAATTCGTTTCAAGTCTGGCAAACGCTGTGAAATCTCTATTTCCTTTTACTGACACACTATCATGTAAGAAATGAATGCCACCTAATCGGCAGAAAAATCAGGTCCGTAAATCGAGGAAACAGAAGAAGAGGGAATCCAGTGCACAAAATGACACGAAACCGTGTGCTGTTGTCAATCTGGTAAACATGATTGTAGATTATTTGGTGCAAAAAGGCGGAACCGGGCTTCAGTTGAGACAGTCAAACTTAATCATCAAAGAGCACTCTGAACGGATCTCTCCAGATCAATGGCGAAACCTACCAATTATATGCAACACACTGGACGACCAGGTCATTAACTAATCGAACAAACTGCTGTTATCTAATAAAACTATGTTTGGCTGGTAAATCACACAATTGGGCCACTGTGATGCGTTCAACCTCAACAGAGCATCGGTAAAAGAATTCGGATCATCTTATCTTTCAGAGTTTTTCCATGCGGTCATTCTTCAAAAAGTGAAGTAAGTAAAAGACCCTGGGAGTCAGATCTGAAGGACGTGGCGAGTGATTCAGTTGTCCAAACCTACGGTTCTGGATGACAGCTTGTTCAACTGGAGTTTCAAACGGTGTTTGCTTTGAAAATAATACCAGATTCGAGACATAACAAGCAAGCGCGATCATCACAATGATCAGGAATTGTGACGGACTCGATTGACGCCTTCTCGTGCGAAAGTTCTGAAAGCACAAATGCGTATTTATACGGCTTCCCCGGTATATAATTTGTCAAAAGACGCGGACAACTGCCGAAACACATAACAAATAAACGGTCTCGGGTCTGAAAAGGGTACTAAGATGCAATCAGTCGACCACAGCGACAGTAACGGGGAAAAACCCACTGAAAACAGAACGCCAGTCATAAACTTTTTCCTATATCCTTTACTGATTACTGCAGACGAGCAACCTGTCAACATCACAAAACAGGGACCATGGATCGCAGTATTATGCGGCAAATAATCAACCAGCAATACGCTCAAACAATGGCAGAAAATTGTTGTTGTGGTCCTCTTCCGTGAAGGAGAAGCACAGAGCATTTATTGCGTCAAATCCCACCTAGTGTTCCGGACCCACTGGTGAAACCGCCATTTTCTTGGGAAGCTCCTTCACGGATCACCGTCAATCTGCTGCCAACCCCGTTTAAGTTCCATGGATCACTTCGTCACTGATGCATCTGAATCAGCTTTGTCATCAAAAACACTAACCAGGCGTTCACAGATATTCTACGAGGCAATGCTGGGTGTGGTGAAAATGTTTCAAACAAACCGACGTTTAGAATTTAGGAAAGTTGTTTACAATCCATCTGAAACAAAACATCAGAAACTAATCCGCTGGTATACAAGGATGAACCTCACTAACGAGCAAAATGAACGGTTCGACAAATTTTTCAAGTTACTAAGGTTGGTAAATTCGAATTTCCTCCCCGCATTTTAAACCTGCAAATCCCCTCCGGTAGTCGTCACAGTCCGATCAGGTAGACCACAACTAAGCAAGCGGGAAGGCGCACACTGAAGACGGCCACTCACCTCGGAGTACACGTTCCTCGAAACATCGATGAAAATCCCAAATACGCACCGTGGAGTCATCACTGCAGGTGACGAATTTACAGTCGAAAGGGCAGAAACTACAAATACAGAAAGTACACAATGGGGATATCCCACAATAAATCTGATCAAAGGGTTACTTTCGAATTAAATGAAAAAGCGATCGAACCCCGGAAGTCTGTAGAAGATCTGTCACAAAATGGACTGCCATAGCTCTAGAGTGCAAAAGTCTAAAACATTACTCAAGTTAATCGAAACTAAGAGGCATCCAACCAACCAAGTCTGATACACGGCATCGTTGACTTCCGATCAAATTGACTAAGATAACGCCATTATATGTGCTAAGCAGTTTGAGTAATTTTATGAGTAAGGCACCTTCTGCTCAGGACATCTAGATAACAGTTTGTTGCCACGGAACGATAAGCAATATCAAAAAGATCTCATTGTTTGGAACTACATAACTCCGATAACGACCTTGTCCGAATGAGCACAGCAACGCTCGGGTGGCACGTTTAGAATTTTACACAAGCAGGAATACTGTTGCAGATGAAACTAGGTTACAGGCGGGATAGTGTCAGGCGGTGCAAACAAAAATAGGAGTCGTCGACCACGCCAGGGTTAAAACATGTAGCGTTTTGGTGGTCAGTGATGATTCGATGGAGCTACCTCAGGATCTGTCTGCAGACCCCTGATTAATCTGCACAAGCTTGCAGTGGATCAATTGCAAACACTCAAGCTACTGACGACACGATTGCGGCTTCCAGATTCCACTGTCTCCACTGCTTCTGGCGAGGTTCGAATAGCCTGACAATATCCAGGCCACATATTGTCTAGTAAGTCATGCGCAAACCCCTTGTAACGCAAGTTGGAAAATTAGTCATCTCATGACTTAAGTATTACCTGTTACGATTTATTCGAACAATGAACAGATGAAAAGCCAAACAGCGGGGTTAGTGAGGTTATTCACTTCTGACAGCAGTAAACTTATCTTTACAACCCACATAGATGTAGAAAACAACACGTGAATATTGACGTTTATTCATCAAAGGGTGACATGGGCAATCGGCATAGTTGGAAACAAAAGATATGGTCACCGTATTTCCGGCAGATCGACAATGCACAGAATCGCAAGGTACTATTAAAAAGTGAACATTTGGGATAAGCTGATGCACTTAAGTTCAGAGGCAAGTGTACGATAGGTTATTACAGTTCAAAAATTAGGCACCGATCAACTTTCACCTAGATGATACGCAACGTATATTCATTGATGCAAACCGTTCCTCAAATGCTCATGTCACCTAACCATGACTGAACATCGCCAAGGTAAGGCTTGAGCTGTTAGTAATATTGTAAACGAATACGTAGTCAATATAACCGGGAAATGGTTGACAACGTTAACCAGGATGTAAGAATTTACCCAGATAACATAGACAATTTTTAAGGCCAATCAAACCACATGTAATATGGAGGAAGTATGGCTCAACCAGAACCAAGTGGAGTTCATGATTTTTGCACTACAAGAAGCGATATACGAGAACACCTGTTAACTGGACCCTGTCAAATTGTCAAAACCTAATCGGGAACAGCAGAAGCGATTCAGCTAGGATCAACAATGATATGATCGGAGGGTGTGCGTCGTCATTACTGGATTAAGTAGGACTTGAGAGAACCAGATGCTTTTGTTGGATACTGTGCTAAGTTTTATTGGAAAGACAAAACCCAGATGTGAACATTCAACATAAATGGAAATTATGAGGCCACGCGGTCATCCGCGACTCACCATGTACAAAGTTGAGTAAAAACCAATACATGAAGTAAACAAGCTCCTTGGTAGCAATTAGATAAGACCAAATAAAACTGCCTAGTTACAACTCACAAGAAGTAACCAAGGCGCTTCAGATACACGGAATAAACAAATCGTGATACATGTCAAATCCAAAATCCACAAGCAACCGGCGAGGTTGGGGACTAGCGAAAATAAGTTCTCCACACAAATAACACTAACACACCCATAATAAAAGATGCTCACAGACAGAATATGCTGTCTAATTACCTATATGCCCGGGAGGTCTGGGCAGGAAAGGAATCGGCTGGACAGCGTGTAGGTGCAATTACAAATATTGTCGTTTCGAGTCATTGTAATGGTGTCGGTTGGTCACCTTAAGCGAACATTACCTGTACACAATAGTTAAATTTAGTCGGTTGCGTCAGTGAATACATCAGATCGAAAGAGGGTGACATCGAACCTAATAAATGGCTGCTCTTGTCTTGTAATTTATTTCTGAGCGCGTAGATCCACCACAAAAACCTTGAAGAATGATAGCACGAACGACTGACTACCAAGAAAGTAACGCAGCAGATCTGACCGCTGCTGCTTGTAACAAAAAAGACTATCGAGCAATTTTCTTTATTCACTAACGCTAGTTGACCAAAGTTACCTTCAATCAACCTTAAGAGTTGAAATGATGAGACTCCGGGACCAGCTGCAAAGGCGAAGCGAAAACTATCTTCAGGGTTAATGTCGAATTTGTGATCTAAGATTATGTTAGCTGTTGAGTCTTGCACGTACTCATGACTCTCGAAATACCCAAACATAGTGTGCACCTCTGGGACAGAACTCTAATTCTTGTAAGGACTGCTTAACACGAAAGCGAAAAGCTGATGATAGAAGATTTAATTGAATTCGTGAATCATCGGTTACGCTAATACGGTGGTTGAAAAAAGTTTGTCCAATACCTTACGGAAACGACTGCGAACTATTCACCTGTTCTTTATTCAAGTCAACATTTGACGCACTGAGTATCCCAACCACGCCAGGTGAATGACAATAAATAGAAGGCGAAATTGGTGTCCAGTTTAAGTGTCTTGTGGATCAGGTTTTTCAACCGAAAACCCATATAAAGACAGCCTAAGCCAAATGTAAAACAATGGAGTTTGCATCATTATGTGCATATACATATATATGAATATAAAATCATTAACATTTTCGGCTTCGAGCCGAACTCGCGGTCTTTATGGCTCTGATTGCCGCAGGTCCTGACAGTGGCCCATAAAACAGCAAAAAAAGTACAAACCTATAGCGAAGAAAAAGAGGAAGGAAAGTCAGTATTGCACTAACAGGCGATTGGTACTTTATTTTTTTCGTGGTTTAAAACTGGTTGTATTGATTTAACGGTTAATGGAAGCACCCGAAAAGATGCAGTGAAATCTGCCACGTCACAAGCCGCGTAATATTATGCTACCCACTCCACTAGTTAAATATACGTAAATGTATACATTCCATAATGCTATACTCTAAATACAAATGCAGTAAAAAGGATCGTTACTGCTGTTAAACGATATATTCGTCCGGACACGGACTGAGGATCCGGATTTTCAAACACGGAAAAGTGGCAGCGTTCAAACTGACCACACTACAAGCAACGAGACGTGCGTAAGATGACCTGAAGCCGGAAGTGCTGCTGTTCAGTGAAGCTCGTAAATAACAAGGTACGTTAAGAAAGACTGGATAAAAAAAGAAACCGTTCGAAAAGATTATTGTCATCTACGAAGGTAGGCAAAACAAATGAAAGCCAGTAAAACAATTAACTAATGGTCTCAAGTCGACTTTCCCACTTTATTTATAACTGTGGTCTTTTGTTATTCGACTCTTTCCTGTTTCTGGTATGAACTGTCGCATAGGTCGAAAGATCGGTCATCGTAATTGCTGAGGATTTCATCACCTCGTTTTAGTCAAGGAGTGAATCGTCGTATTTGGGCTCAGTAACCCCTACCGAGGTCGCCTGATACCACAACCTCAACACATGCCCCTGTGGACCTTTACAGACAAAGATTCCACGGTCTTTGTTTGACGCGCCAGAACATTCATCAGATGTTTATGGCTAAACAACTATTCCGAAAGTCCATTCAAAGGCTTTCTCCAATAGCAACAGCTAGCTCAAAGCAGATATGATCAACCGACTGACCACTGGGTTTACTTATGCAACCCCAGACCAAAGTACCAATGCTATAGGACTTCTGACCGTCAGTCTTTGCAAATAACAGACATGACCTTCAAAAGTACAACATCGAGAACAATGCTCCCCAATCCAATAGCCGGGGCTGCCCTTTCTGATTTTCATTTGTTTTTTCGGCGTCCTATAACAATACGCAAGACACAGCCATTGGCCTATCACCTAGTGCGTCCCATACTCTAGTCGATAACTGTAATTCCTCAGGGACCGCCTCTACTGCATACTTCCTCAGTCTTTGCAACAGATGACATCTGGGAGTCACCGAGCGCCCTCAAAAACACTATGCACCATTCACTACAGAGAAGCAATCATTCACACGCCCAGGTGAACAAAGGAGTGTACAGCTGACACACGCTACCAACGTTGGTCATCATCAATTCAGTATATCAACGGAATACAGCTATAGATGTTCGCCAGTAGCGAGCCAATTCAATCTTCACTGGTCAAGATCGTTGTCACGTTACGAATGGATTGTCTTCTATCTATAACAACCTGCGGAGCAACATGCTGACCGTCACACTCCAGGATCTTGTCAATGCCAACTAAGTCCTGTCTACGAGTTATGGGGAGTAATGAACAGACCTAGTATCACCACTTACTGTGGTCGTCCCCACTAAAGTATTTGGAAAGCTTCCTGCCTAAAGTGTTCGACACGTCTACAACGGTTAAGGTAGGTGATGCATACTTTCACAACCCCCTAGTACGGATTCAACAGACCTGTCGCCGGTCATCAACCATATGTTAAAGGCATCAAAACAATTTCAACAGAGGTCGGTAGCAATCAACACATACAGCAAACGACCAGAAGCATTATAAATAGTATCGAAGTTCAAGCCGCCTTTCACTACTACAGCGACTGCACTTATGTAGATCCAATCAGTCTGGCTAAGCGCCGTTGTATGTCATACGGTGAGGAACACTTCGTGGTGTACAAGCTTAAAGCTAAACTAAACTATTACAAAGAATAATGTAAATTAAGAGAGCTGAAAATAAAGCAGACGCATATACGCTATCGAACCGCGCAGCTTCAACCACGATTATTGCGAAATTTCAAACCTGGCAAACGACACCTACCCGGCTGATTCAACGAAAAAGTCACCACATGTATGGTTCGTCGCTATGTTGTTATGTGACAATGTCATAGTTGGAGGTTCCAGATATTAATGCTCAGGAGGGAAACGCCCGACTGGCTAACGAAATAAGTGGTCCAACCATCGCAAACTGCATGCGTATACAAAACACATACAGACGAACAAATATGTCGTATACACAGTCGCTTGTTGATGAATTTGCGGTTATCAACAGCAAGCTTGTCCATATAACCTAGTTCCCAAACGATGGACACATGCACTCTGCTCTTTAGTGCAACCGGACGTTTTTCCGACAGCACAAATGACGAAAGCAACACGTGATCCCAGCGACATCCTGTCAGCGATATTGCAGAGCCAAAGAAACAGCCCAGTTTCAAACAGTAATTGCAACAGCGAAGAAGAGTGGGAACGTTACTCTAGAGCTTTGAAGATGTGAAAGCCATTCCGTTCGACATAACCTGGTCACCCAGCCAGTTGAAAAACTTTTAAACGTCCAGAACAGTGCTGTCAGTCTTGTTGCGAATCACTCGTCATCATCGTCGACAATGGAAAAAGGGGAGTCTGGATGTGAGCCCTCGTTGCGCTACAACAGTTTAAACCCCACTGCTACTTTTTATTCGACACGACTATCTCAGAAGAAGAAATTGAGCACTTGGGTCCCATTGTCAACACGATTCGGCTCAGGAGAGCGGGATGCTTCTCGATGCGCTCAGATCACTTATTCAACAAAAACCGTACGCTAATCGGTGAATCAGCCTTTTCACATATGATAACACCACGTACCAGCATTAACAACGGACACGAGCCTGACCAGAAGGTGTTGTGACACGAGCCACAGCTTACCCAAATAATGAGATAGAATAGACTGAACCGGCAAGCAAACCAGTCAAGCATCAAGGAGAATAACACCACTATTTCCAGATAAAAAGTAAGATCGAATAATTACGAGTTCGACTATGGCCGATGTGTAAACTTTTAGCCAGCTTGCGCGTGCGGAGTAAAAAGGATCAAGCGATATTTGTTTTAAGGCTCAACGATTTGACAGCGATCCAGTTCTGTGGCAAGTGTACGGTCGGTTCAAAACATACATCCTAATAGCAAAGCGTCGCGAATTCCTCAGTGCCCATCAGAACCAAACTGGATCTTGATGCGCGTGGAGGTCTGCGCATCCCGATGACTTATTGGGTTAAACTGGACGGTGTGAAGATCACATAGAGAAACACCAATACCAGTAGCTATAGGTCTGACAAACCAGTTTCCTGGTTCTCCAGATTGAGGGCTGGAAAAAGATTGGCGCCTTTTTCCATTAAAATTATTGGGTTTTGTACACTGCCACCCATTCGCAGCCTTGTGGTACAGGTTTCCGAGCCAAATGCAATGGTTAAGAATTCTAATCGTCTTCTTGTCTAGGTTTGAGCATCCTGGCAGCATCTCAGCCGACATACAACCATGAGAATTCACAATCCCAATAATTCCACAGTGCGAAGACCATCTCGCAGTATAAACCGGGACACTGTTAAAATTGAGGTCTTCAATTGCAATTCGGTTTTCAAACGTAATTAGCCTGCTGGCCCAGATGATATTGTACTGGCACTTTTCAAAGAAGGTGGGGAGGCGTGAGTAAAGGTTTTGGCTCACTTGTTTCAACTTGTGTGGACGACGGAAACCATCCCTCCGAGCTGGGGTCATTCGACAATAGTCCCCACGTACAAGAAAGGTGTCCGAGGCTCTTGCGAAAACCATAGGGGAATTAGCTTAACCACGGTTATTACTAGGGTTCTGGCATTCACTGTACATCACCGACTCAGTGCAGCTAGAGGCAAATGTTAAGGAAGAACAGGTAGGGTTTCGCCCAGGGCGAGGATGTACTGACCAAATTTTTACTCTTCGCCAAATTCTGGAGCAGCGTCGTTTACCGCCGGCCAAAATTTGCCGTATTTCTCGACCATAAAGAAATGTTCGATACAGTGGATCATTTAAGCGCAGAGATGTGCCGACCAAGTAAGTTAACACACTGTTGGCGCTTTATTCCGATAATTAAGCTCAGATCAGGGTATACGATGAACTGTCTAACAGTTTCAGCAACAG
Source organism: Paragonimus skrjabini miyazakii (assembly GCA_014338405.1). Lineage (NCBI taxonomy): Eukaryota > Metazoa > Platyhelminthes > Trematoda > Plagiorchiida > Troglotrematidae > Paragonimus > Paragonimus skrjabini miyazakii. The sequence continues at coordinate 12,248 of JTDE01003886.1, read as the reverse complement.
GAGCGGCGCATCCCCAGATTATTCACTTTCACGATCTTCGTCTACTTTTGTCAAAGATGAACTAGTGGAAGACTGCTTACGGCACCCACGAGATGCCAGTGTCGACCTCCTAAATGGTGTAAGGCGGGCTGGTCTTGAGTAAGCTGGCGACAAGGTGTTACTGAAAGAGCTTTCAGACAACACAGACAATGCTAGATGCTATTTAACACTGTTCCGCGATGCACTTTGCAGCCTCGAAGTGCAGTGCTTCTGCACAACGCCTCCAATTACGTAGATTTAATGTTGGATAGTACAGTTATGGAGGTTGTCGACAGGTTTGTATACTTTGGAAGCGGTATCAGAGGCAGTGGAGGAGTAGGAAATGAAATAGAAATGTCAATATCTAGTGCTAGAGCAGTACTTGCTAATCTGGGGCACCTCTGACCACAAGAAGGCGGCATCTCTCTGAGGCTTAAGGGTCACATGCATAAGGCAAGTGAATGCTGTATTACCTTATGGCAACCAAACTTGACCGCTCAGAGTAGAAGACATGAATCGTCTTCAGATAGTTGACCATCGGTGTCTGCGTTCGATCGCCCGCATCGGCTGGCACAAAAGAGTAAGCAATGAAGAGGTTATGAAACGGGGATTTGGCAGTGATTGTTGAACGAGTTCTTCTGTTTACTCCTTACATTTGCACAGACTTAGATGCCTAAGTCGTGTACGAAAGATATCAGACAATCGTCTGCCACATCGAGCACCCCTTGCCGATTGTGCGGCCAGCTGGCTTAAGATGTTAAGTTGTCAGATGATGACCTGGCGGAGACAAATGAGGTCGTCAACAGAGGGCTTGGCCACCATAAGTCGGGTTTGCCTCCCGGGCTGGGGCCCTCGCAACTCACACAGTCGATGGCTGGAGACGTTAGGTGAGATGGTGGCTAATCGGGTTCAATGACGTGAATGCTGACAATTTTTGGTCGAGTTGTCTGTGAAGTAAGTGTACTCAATGATACGAGGCAGTGAAGGCTGTCTTGATGATGACGCTTTACTTTCACTTATAGTTCGATTGTATTTGCAAGGTGTACCTTGATGTTGAATGCATGAATATACATGTACCTCCTACTTCTGTTTTCTTCTTCCCGGTCGGAGCTTGCTTCTTCAATCACGGTCATATGGCTGTTAAAAAAGTGAAAACGACCGATTTACTGCTATGAGAATGATGGTAATGACAAAGCTTCACGTTAGTCATCAGACTACCGCCTCCAACCTAACTCACAGCTAGTAAATAAGACGCGATGTGGCAAGCAATGAGCTGGTATTTTTCATATGTGGTCAAGTCAACGAAGCTTGTGAGTGTCGGGGAAGAACCCAATTCCCCGATAATACCGTTTTCATTTGCCTAAATCATTCTGCTCGAAGTGACCTTCATTGTCGGCACGGTCATGTGCCACTTCACCTCGCTTACGCACTTCATCATCATCATCACAACAGCCATGAACCTGACCAAAAGTTACTGTGGCTCGGGTCGCCGTTCACCTCAACAGTGACGTGGAATATCTTAGAAGAAAACGTTACTAAGTAGGTTGAAAATTATTGAGAGAAGACTATGAGGAAGAAGCGGAAATGGTATGGATACAGGTACGCCATTGACTGCGACACATCGCCATCTCGGATAGCGTCTCTAACCAGCGGTTTGAGTGATCACGAGGACCCCCAGCCAGGCAGACGACACCTACCCACTTTGTTCAATGGAGCAGTCAAGGTCTTCAGATTTTGTGACCACGTTGTTGCTTGACCACTACGTGTGTCCTCAACCTTGTGCCAATGTCTGGCACCCCGCCTACACACTTCGCCCTTCACGAGCGTTCTCAGCCTAGAGCTAATTCCTGACATACCCCCCACATGCTCGTCATTTAATTGGGACATCCCTGTACTGTCTGGATCTTCGTCTGGTCCACTTCTGTCCTTGTTTTCTGATTGGTCACAAACCCCTTAAATGTTGTCTAGTTTGGGACCGTGTTGTCTTCGGAGTGAGTGACATAAAGTAGCTCTGTCCGGAGGCCAGTCTTTTGTCTGTGTTCGCTCGTTAGCCTCAAGTGATTGAGTTGGCTGGGAAGATTCGTATTAATCTTGCATATTTCGTAGTCCTTTGTTCAGAACCGTTGAACGTCGTTCCGTTCCAGTAACCGTTATTCCGCTGTCTGTTTACGCGCTCGTAGGCCGTACCTCAAGTTACAACAGTGAGACAAGACGAATATTCTCAGGGATCAACAGAGTCCATCTGTTCCGAAGTAACGTCGATGAATTTTGTCAATATTGAAACAATGTCCCAATCACACGCCGCTAACGCTTCGGAGAGATCGACGGTCTAAAACGGACACTCTATATACATTCTGCATTCGAATGGATCGGCTGTCGGAGCCGTACAACAGGACTGCTCTTAAGGTGACATTATACACACGGCCTTTCAATGAAAAACTGAGATCATGCCGATATCGTAAATGACGTAAGTGGGCCATCGCCATCTGAGCCTTTCTATGCGATTTGTGATCTCATCAGAAACCGTACCAACGCTGATCTTGCTCCCGAAATGCATGTACATTTCAATCACATCCAACGGCGTACCACCGCGAGTAAGAGCAAACGCCGAGTTCTGCCAGTCTTTCAACAGAACCTTGCATCTAGTAGGTGCAAAGGCCATACGAAACTGACAAACTAAAGCCCCTAGTCTGTCTGAGCTCCTTGTGAATCCACAAAGATTGGAGCAACGTCCGCATACTACACGTCCCGGAGTCGATTTCCTGAGAGCAGTCCCACACCATCACACTCGCAGTCTGTCAAAGCATACTCTATGATCTTATCTACCGCAAAGCTGAATAGAAATGGAAAGGCTAGACAAACTGCTCGAAAACTCATAGGAAGTTCGGAGACACGCTGCCATAAGCTCTAACATGGTCTGAGAACAAACTGCTTTCAGGACGTTCATATACTTCTTCCACGCACCCATCCTCGAAATGTGAAGCTGTGATAGATGCAGCCAGAGTTAGGGCTTGCTCCTCACGGGTATGCTGATCGCGCATTCCGCTTAGTCTACGAAGTACACTGGTTGCAAGCAACTTTGGCGAAACAATAATCGGGCTAATCCTTCAGTGGTTTGCATAACGCAATCATCGCTGAAGGTTACGAACAGGCTCATCACTAGTTTCACAGATTATCTTGCTCACAACTGGCTTCTTGCTACGCCGTCCGATTTCCAGAACTGCGACGCATAGACGTACCTCAAGCTGAGTCAGGCTTCTGAATGAAGCCGACAGTTTCTTACTAAACAATACGCCGGTGGTCACAATCGTTAGGCGACCGAAGTTCGCTGTGCTTGAGATCACCTTTGTCGACCTACAAATAAGAAAAGTCATCCGGTGCCCATAGAAAACTACTCCATTGTCTGTGCACGCCTATACACTCAGCGGGGTAGGGAGAAACGTCACGAATGAAACTGTCTTTGTTCGACTATCCGTTAGTCTATCGCACAGAGTTCACACACGGTAAAACTTAAACTCTGATCACAGCATCCCTATGGACTAGATCAATTTGTAAAAATTAACCATCATGCGAACAGAACAAAGGTCAACAACCTACACCACCACACCATTGTGCCTTAAGTTTAAACTGGTTTGAAACAGACAGTGGTCTCCTGAAGTAATCGACCTTGATCGCCCAAATGGTTATTCCGACGTCAGACGGTTCATTAGTGGGTCAAAAAATAAACTGACTCACTGGTGTTCCTACTGCCTGAAGGCAATGGTTGCTACTGTGCGTCATGTTGAATACTATGTGAGTTGTGTACAAATGGACAACATAAAGCAAGATAGTATCCAACGTAGTCGAGGATAAATCACCGAACATAGCAGGCAGGTCCCAGGGATGCCACTGGTAGGACCGACCAAGAGAGAGAAAACCAACCAACACAAAATAACATCTTAATCTGAAAAACGTTTGTAACTGACTTTACAGCACACCTTGAACTGTATTTTATAGTTTGTAAAAAGTACATGCTGCTGTCAATGGCAAACAGAACCCCTACCCTCGATATAATTACATAGCTTTTTCTCGCATACCTCGAGTGACCATTCGATTGGCGTCACGGAATGTGTAATGCCTCCGACTAAGCAGCACTCCCCTAACTAAATTGTCGCTGCTCCAAGCTGTTTAAATTTCGACTCCCATCATAAAGGTGCCTGGCACGTCTTGATGGAACCAAAGTGAAGGGCAGCCTTCCTCGACATCCAGTATTCTAATAGTCTCCAACAAACTAAAACACGCTGTAGGACAGAGTCGTCTTCTTCGGCGTTCTATTCATATCAACTTTGTTCTATGCGTCAACTTCGGCATGCTCAACGCTGACAATGTTTGATAGGGCAAGTGAATAATCTAGGTATTCCATCGTCAAAGTCACAGTAATACAAAAATGGGAAAGCTGTGGTTAAGTGTAGTTAGTTCAATAGTACTGATGGTTTGTCGCATAGCAACAATGAGTCGTACAGGGTGAATAAAATGAGAGCAAAGCACCGCATACATTTAAGTTAGCACACAGTCCAAGTGAGGCCTACCCCCCATTACTGAGCTGTGTCTTGAAATAGAACCATTGAAATGATAGTTGCAAAGCAGATATAACAAAACCAACGACGGTCGTCTGCAGGTTGGACGTCTAATGCCTAATGTCGGGGGACAAAATCACTGTAGTAAACTTAGTGATGTTTACAGAACCAAAACTATAATTGGTGGTCGAATCTAGGAAGTGGTCTTTCAAAGTCCAGATGCTTTGGAGGTTCCAGGGGACTGGACGAAAGCAGTCAACAGTGTGACCCTTTAGAGGACCACACTATATAGGCATGAGTTCAAACCTCTAAGCTGACGATAACTGTTTTTTTGCCAATTAAACAGCTGTAGTCCAAATGTTAGGCTTAGACCTTCTTTATCGGCTTCTGGTTAATAAATCAGGTGAGTGATGATCAAAACTAAGTCCAACTATTCACTAACTCTACATTAACAGTGATAGAACCCCAGGTAGCACGTGAACCCTGGCTATTAGACAAGAAAAGTATATCCAGACTGCATGCACAGGCCTGGATAACTGAGTTGCAGATCCAAAAGCAGAATCTACAGATGGAGAGTGGTAACACGACATCCACAAGATGTTATGTAGGTTCTTGTTGGGATCAACTGATGATTCATTTCAGACATGTGACAGTAGCAAGATCATGCGCACGTCAAATGACATGCTGCGAGTAATACTCGCTCGTAAACAAAGATGTACATTGGACGGCATCTCGTAGAATTGGAAGCACGCAAACGGTGCCAAAATCATTGTTAAAAACGAGCGGATGAAGAGTCGAGGTTTCGAAGTATCATTAACTGAAGTCCTTAGTACACAACATAACTCCTATAACTACCGGTGTTTGTGCAGTCAATTATCAGACTGGAGTATAAAGTTTTAAATCACCATTATATAAGCTCTATGCATACGTGGGAAGATAATGATGCATGCTTCTGCTTTTGACATGTTCAAGGCCGCTCTCCTACGGTAGAATGTGCTTAATTCTGTTTTGAGAGGTATAAACACAATAGTCCGGGGCCCCGGTGTAGAAGAACGCACGAAAAGCCTAACTGAAATGGTGCTTGGTTGTCTAATGGATCAAAATTATTGATCGGAAACGATTCCCGAACTGCAGTTTACGACTCTAAAAGGTTTGGAGAGGCCGACAGGCGACCATTATCCGACAAGACCGAATGGCAACGATATTTCGTATTGGAACAACTGTTTCATCATCATCACAACAGCCATGAGCCTGACCAAAAGGTACTGTGACTCGGGTCGCCGTTCACCTCAACAGTGACGTGGAATATCCTAGAAGAAAACGTTACTAAGAAGATTGAAAATTATCAAAACAAGACTAAGTGGAAGAACTAGAAATGGTATGGATACAGGTCCGCCATTGACTGCGACACAGTGACATTACTAGCCGATCTCGACCTTCTCCTACTGTTTTACCCCCTATTCCTTCT
>JTDE01003885.1:31199-43048 GCA_014338405.1 Paragonimus skrjabini miyazakii | reverse complement strand
TCCAGGCCGCCTGTGTCCCATGCTCGATTTGGGACTCAAGCCCCGTTCTGATTGATCGTGCCTTCAACAGCCAACGACTCATTCGGCCATGCACATAAGAATGGCATTACTGTTGGAAAATACGACAATGTAGTGTGAACTTCTACCGAGTCGCATGTTACCTCAACCGCTGTAAGGCTTAATGCTGATTGCACCCGAATAGGAATATAGCAATTCTCACCTAATTTTTTTTATAATTCTGAAGGCTGTATGATATTTTCATCTGTCTAACGGTCGTGTTGAAAGCATCGCTCACTAGCTGGAATCCTGAATAACCAATGCCTAGATATGCAGTCATTCAGTAGAATGGGGTGCTTCCCTTCTTACAAGCCTTCGTTATCGTTTTGCTTACCTGTTTCGAACTATATTGACTTATGAGTCAGTCAGCTGAACTCCCTTCAATGGGTGGATTCTAATTTCTTCCAGTTGTGTTGAATTTGAGTGGAGTTCCACGCACAGCGTTTCATTAATTTGACCTGTTATGAGCAGACCATTAGAATTTAAAAAATGGCCAGTGTAGTTTTGTCGTTTACCTAGTGTGTTATAATCTGAACACGTTCTATACTCTTTCACGTGGCTGCCTCAATTACACGTGTCACCTCACCTCACCTTCAGCAGCAGATAATGCTTGATCGCATGTTTACTGCCATACTGTTTTAAGCCTTGCAATCCCTTACGACATAGTTGGTACGAGTGTTATGTAGCCGAAACTACTTAAGAATCAGTTCTACATGCAACCCGGTTTTCATTTTAACGCCTGTCGTCTTTTCGGGGAGCCGCCCGGCGGTATCTGGTCTTTCCAGACCACTCCTACTACGGTCACACCGTATCCCTTTGGGGGGAAAGGTAGTTTGATGCTTAAGTGATTACTATGGGTATGAATATCAAAAAGTTGTCACAAGTGACAAGTTTTAAACTAACGACAAGAAACCTGTAAATGGTGACAGTGTCTATGGGCTTATCAACAGGTACATCCCTACTTCCTTCATTTATACATTTGAACTGCTTCCGGTTTGTTACCAATCACACTTTCATGATCAACAAGGGTGCACGAACGGGGTTCCTATTGTAATTTATGCCGTCTGTTTAAGATATTTCACCTGAACTTAAGTTAACTTCGTCTGCGTTACTATTCGAGTTTCCATCCAGTGATTTTGGAAGCAATATTCAGCTGGAGTTTTCGAACTGATTTGTTAAAATCATTGCTACGTTTCAATTATTCATCAGTGTTATCTTAAGCCATTCAGATTCATTTATGCGATCGTATAGTAGAGTTAGTCATTGTTAGGTTGAATGTTAAACGAGGTCCTTAATACTGATTGATCTTTTCTTTGTAAACCGGTTATTGGCCAATTTCAGTCATCCAGTAACAGCGAATATGCACGCACGTACAATTGATTGTTCCAGAATTTCGATCACGTCCACTTACTTGGAGCAACTTCGGACATTTAGGCATTAAATTTCATCGAATATTCTTAGACAAGATGTGTAGGGATCCTGTACGAATCCAATAAAATGAGTCTTTCATTTACTTTGACTAATGTAACCCAGAGAAAATTCTAGTTAAAAGATTGTAGAGTGACTCAGCAAGTTAATCACACCTTAGGCTTGATTTTCATAAGTTCTGACGTCCCAGATCTTTCTACTGTGAGTCTGTTATGTATGCAAACAATGCAATTGTTTCTAACCCGAAAATAGTTTCACGTATGCTGGCTACAAGACAAGGCTAGCGACCACATCCTGTTATTTTGTGACACCGATATGGTAAAATAAAAAAATCTTTATTAGCTGGGACAGCATTTTAAAGTAGTAGTTGAAGTATACTATTATGAACAAGGTCACGTTGATGTCAGTCTTTGCCTGAGATTAAACAAGATTACCATGGCTATCACTACAAATGACAACGAAAAGCTGCACAGTGCGCTTCGCATGCTAGTGCAATGAGCCCAGGTGTCCCAGCTTTAAATTTCAAGTAGTCATAATCGTGGTAGACATTATTCTTCTACGGCTTATTGTGCGGAGATTAAAAATCAAGATATGTATTAATTGATAAATGTTTGGTTCTGTTAACTTTCAGAATGGTGTTCTCTGGCCTGATGTTCTGTAACTTACCCCATTTTTTATGGATTAGAATTTTGTTTCTTGGACACGCAAATGGCTGCACTTCACCAGCGCACAGTACAGCACGTAAAATAGCACAGAGTGAACTATACACTATTTTCCAACAGACATTTAGCAAGCAAGAATAAATGAATATGGACATCTACTGTAGCAAACCAACTGAATCAACATCTATGGTACAAGAAGAACAGGCCATATATGGATTGATAATTTTAGTGTGGAGTGTATGTGAACTTTCAGCTTTGCAAGAATATTTTTAACAATTTGTCCTCCGGAAGAGCTCACCAGCTGACCCTGTTCATGGGTCAGGTTCCTTCATTGTGGAGTATATTAGCAGTGCTATGTTCTGTTGGATTACCAGTTGAGTTTTGACTTTATACTTCGCAAAAACAAAGTGCCCACCATTCACTGATTGAACTACTAATTAACCGTACCGTAGTTTTTCAGCCAACTTATTAGTACGCAATAGAAACAGTGATCAGCATGCTCTGTTCAGGAGGGTTGGAATTAACGTTCCGCTCCATACTCATGTTTGTCCACTTGACGAGCCATTACAAAAGCACAACTCAGGTTTGTTGAATTGTACTAGAACTTATCAATAGGACAGCGTCGTTGATTGGAAAAACTATAGTAAAATGGCGCGATGTCTGAACTCCGTTATCATAAATAAATAACTACTGTCTAACCAACCTGCTTCAGAGGATTTGAGTTTCAGCAGCTGTCTTTCACTCGCCGTCCAGTTATTTCTTTTGCAGTCAACACCAGCCATATAGATGACTATTAGTTGCATCCAGACTGGTTTTCATCTGTACAGCATACAGTGAATCGGGGCATGAAGGCATTTTTTGCTAATTGAACCTGTGGGCAGTACACTACCATGATCCTCATATCCTGTGTTGTAAATAATAACCAAACTACTCATGAGTAGAGAAACATATAAGCAAATGTTTTATGTTAAGGGGTGCTTTTGAATTGTGGTCTGATCGAACTTAAGGCCATCGGGGTGAAATGCATTCAAGTCAGGCTACCATTCCAAACAGGAATATGAACTGATAAAGAGTTTTGAGGGACAATAAAAACTGGGCACTGTAGATAAACCTGTCACGAAGGTACACGGAAGTACGATCAAATCCAAGTGATAGTTCATGTAAAATGACTTTCATATGATGTTCCTTTCTAATCACTAGGGTCCTGCAATCTATGCAGTGTTTCACAAGTGATAGAAAGCTTAGGAATTTATTATCCCATTGACTTTCTGCGTTTAGTTTTTCATTTTTACGGTTTAAAAATTTGTTAAAAATAAGAAAACACTGGGTACACGAACTGCAGACGCAGAAGAATTAGCCGCATTCATAAAAAGGTCAAAAAGACCTTGAATTTAGTCCACTGGAACAGCTTACACTGAGTCATGTCGACATTAGGTTGCAAGGTATAAAAGGGTAGTTTACGTTAAAACACAGAAGAAAATCCGGTACATTGGATTATGCTTTCATGTTCCCTAAAGATACAGCTTCCTGTAGCTTCTTGTAATCCAAATTGAATCATATGATAAAACGTAAATAACTGTATGACTACACAAGATAAAAATAAGCAGAAGACAGGGGTGTGCACAAGTCAAACACTGCTACAACGTAAAGTCTACTAGTATTTTTTTATTTGGGCTGCATTAGACATGACATATTCCTATATATATATATATATATATATATATATATATAATTGTATACATGTATGGATATAACTAAGTGGGATATGTAATGCGCTTTCATACGGAAAACATCTTAGAAGCACCGTAGAATCAAAATATGAGGTCACTGCTGCTGATAGTCTCGCGCTCAATAATTGTTTAACCAATAGCATACAAGAAAATTTACAAAATTTTTAAAACAAATCGTTTTACATGACATGAATTCGTAATTCTACGTCTGAATAATCGATAAAAATGGATTTCATTCATTTATCTACAACATATACGAATACGGTGTCATTGAGTTTCCACAACGTTTGCCTCCTATCTCCAGAGCTGATCAACCAGTTGAGCTGTTTCATCTCAGCAACTGATCTGTATTTCGACTTAGCCTCATTGACTTAAAAAAAGTTGATGTGGTTAATCTTGTCAGTTAGTTAGAACAAACTAGTAGGTGTGCCTTTCTAGAGACGGGCAATAGCACTGACCTTGGGTGGACTAACCCATTGTCATTCCTAAACAATCTAATGAGAACAAACGCAACCAAAGACTACAGGTTGTGTTATGATAATGCACACCGGGTTTGCACAAGGCGCAAGCCAGCACTGGTACTGAAAAACTACAGCAGCAGCTGTTGGATGTATGCTCACGCATCCAGCAACTGTAAGCAAGCTGAGCCGAAGTTGTATATGTACCAGCTGATGAGAAAACCGAGGGACAGTGAACGGAGTCACATATATTGAACTTGAAGCTCATGCATTAATTACGTATAATGAACTGGTAAATGTCGGAAACTTTCAGGTCACTATAAGCCTTTTCTATATTCATTGCTGCAAGCAATAAAAGCTATTGTTAGGGGACAATAACCTCCAGGGATTATGACAACTGTTACAGTATATCCTAATCGAGTTGTTTCCCATGCAAGTCGAATAGGACCAATGTCTATTACGGGATGACTGAGAGTGACGGTAACAAAGTACTTCAGCCCAGTCAGCTTTTAACCATCAAGTCCAGCCGGAATTCACTGACATCTTTTAGGCGTTGCAATGAGCAATTGTATGGTTTGATATGAAGCCATTTGGTTGGTTTACTGTTGGTATCGTTTCACCACTTTTCAAAGCGTGTCTTATGATAGCGGAATCTGTTGTGGCGCTGCTACTATTTTAGTCTTGTTGGTTGTTTATCTGTTTCCACCGTAATGAGTATTGTAAATCATTCCAGGTGGCTCTATACAGCTTGATCTTGTTTAGTTGGACCATTAAAAGAAGACTGCTCTAGGTTCAGACGGGATCGGAACATTTTGAGTATCACTTGTGGTTGTTTCTGCGGATGCTTGTCTTTGGAACCGAAGCAGGAGTCATACACAGCCAAACAAACCCGAATCAACCAAGGCTGTACGCTTGAAACTAATTGTATATTAGCCAAGTTATATTGATGTTTTAGTGCACGGCGCACTAAGTCGTCTTTCTCAGATAAAAAAATAACCAGATGCAAAATACAAGAGGTCGTTGGGAACAGAGGTCGAATGTACTGGAGGTTTCTTATGGCGCCATAAATTGCATCAACACGAAAATTAGCTAAGGAGGTTAGAGACCAGCCGTTGATGAGTAGGTAAACCGGAAATGTAAGTCGATAGGGTTTGCGCCACACTGTCACATGGCATGCGGATAGACAATCAGACAGCATGCATCACGTGAACTTTCTTGATAGCCTAGATATAATATGCAACTAAGAGTTTTGGAACTAGCTTATACATCATACCACAGACAAGCCAGTGAAATCTCTAGGTCGCTACAACGTCACTAGTCAAGTGAAACAGATAAAAACAAAGAGGACAGAGAGTGAGGCTGGATGAAGTAGAAGATGTTGACAAGGTTTAGCGGCGAAAATGATGAAAGAGATACTAACTATGTAAAATAAATGGAGAGACAATTAATACTAAAAATTTGGAACGATGAGTAACCCAAAGTCCTAAAGCGTTAGGCTTATGCTTGAATCTTCAGTTGGATTGGGTAGAAACTCCAGTTCTTACCAGAGAATTTCTCTACATTTTGATGCGCCAGGTGAAACGGGACCCAGCCATCTTGTGACCAGACCGGGGTTTGTGTAACTCCATCTGGTGCCCGTAGAGACCATGTAGCCGCGCAAACATAAATAGCCTTGAGAGGGCAGGGTCAGTGGGACGGGTTAATATACAGCAATCGCCGATATACTATACACCCATACCTATATATATATGCTACTATATACCCATTTGCTTTAATATCAGAGATTCTGACAGATTTCTCAAACAGTGCTTCAGGCAAATCTCGGTTTAACGATCCAGCTGGTTTTTTTCTATCACATCAGTCTGCAACAACAAGTCGCTCAGTTAAGGAAAAAACATAAAGTTGATGCAGCGTATAAAATTTGTTTCATCACGATTCAATCTCTATTACCAGGAATCCATCCTTCCCTCGTTTCAACTGCTCATTATGTTGGTTGAAAAGTAGCAACCGTTTTGAAATTATCCTATAAATAATCCCCTTGTGTTTACGACGGTTTTGTGATGTTGTAAGAGAAAACTTTTTACTTCTAGTTTTATTTTAAAGAGAGTTATGATTAAGTGTTCTGTGTTAGCTCGCTGTATCAAAGGTTAAGTTCATGTATACAAAGTCTAAAACCACATGTTAGAAAAAGTGACGTCACAAGTAACCTTGAATATTTATTTAAGATATTTGTACAGACAAGACACGCTTTGTTCTGGTTCACTAACTGCTTAGAATGCCTTCAAAGAAGAGCAACAAATCTGTGATCCCAAGGGGCACCGAACTAAAAAAAATATGCAATAAGATTTCGAAACAAAACTTGTTTCCGAAAGCGTTTGTATATATGGTATGTGTTAACATCATGCCGAATCTTGAAACAGTAGAAGAAAAGGGATAAAGCTCGAGGTGGGTTCAAGCACACCAATTCAACAAGTGTTCAAACTTTTTAGCACTATACACAAACTTCGAACAGGTATAAGCAGACGGATCTTGAAAACTAGAACAGTATATGAGGTATCAAGAAAGAACAAGAAATTTGTGTGTAAAATTAGCCACAAAATCGGAAAAAGCGGCATTCATTTGAAACTAGATAGCTGGTCACCACAAATCTCCTAAACCAACCTAGTAGTGATGAGTAATTGGGGGTTTGGTTACGTTCGAGTTGGACATCCCTAATACTTGATTTAGATGGACTTTCCAGCCAGCCTAAATTTCAAGTTCGAATTGCATAGGACGAAGCGGTTGTTGCCGGTCAAAAGTCCAGAAAAGAAGCACTGAACGCGAGGTTTGCTCTTGTTGGAGCCCTAACAGGCGCGAGTGATATTCAACTTGAAATCAATAGAATACCCGGCTACTTACCAATGATCGAAAATATCGTCCAGCATCGTGAAGCTATCTCCTCGCCCTTTGGTCCGTAAGTCCACAGTTTCCTCAGCCTTATGTTCACGCGAACCGTAGATCGCAACGAAGAAACAGCGAGTCTGCAAACAGACTTTATTCATTGTTCACAAGTGGACTCCAACGCGACAAGTAAAGACGCTAGGGAATTGGACGTGAGAGAACCTTAAGCACAACCGCATGACGGCCGCCAGAGAACGCGAATGTCAACGGAAAATCCAGTCGACCTACAGAATTCAAACAGGTGTCAGACTAGTTGAGCGGCCTTCTTAATGACAGTAGCTAAAACATTGTTATCCTAGTGAATGTATCCAACATTAAACAGCCCTGAGTATAGCTGCGATACCAACGGCAACTCACCAACTTCAATGCTAGTGGCTTATACTTACTTGGCACTCAAAAGGTATGATGAGTAGGTACGTTGGTACTAATAAGGTAACGTCCACGTCGCAGGAAATTTGGGATCTTTGGGACGTCGAAGGTGATCTCGTCACACGAGCAAGTTTGATGAGATGCACTCAGCGGTGGATATAAGTCGTAATACCCTATATTATTGCAGGAAACAGCTAATCATGTAGTGCATCTAATTTACGCAGGACAACAGCTCAAACCTGCAACAGGCAAGCCAAACGATCTGACAATGCGTATCCGTTACACTGATAAACCAACTTTGTGCAACGTGGAGACATTGGGGGACAACGTTCTTCTGAAGTAAGGGTACCAACGATAGTGCTGTAAAGGAAACAACAGAAACAGGCGTGAGCCAAAGGTCCAGTAAGACGTTAACACGATTTAAACAATCGAAAACCAAAATGGCGCCAACAACACAGCCTTACAAATCATTGATGCAATCAGGCCGCATAAACCAATGAAAAAGCGTTTCACTTATCACTATCACTTAGAAATCATACAACTACCTTGAATAATTGTGCTTGCGATTCGTCGGTTCACGCATTGCGTCTGTATGTTTTGCTATGCTAAATTGTCTCTATTTTCAAAGGCGAATTTTTGAAATCGGCGCCGCATATCTTTGCATGATGACTGGGGGCAGTGGTGCAGCTGATGTTATCAAGAAAAAGCTATGCAAGATGCAACTTGATATAGAAGAGCTTCAGAATTCTTTGGTACAAAAACTGTATGATATAAAATTGGAGTCGTCTTCACGAGAGAGTGTACTGCCTATGTATTTCATCATTTTCTTTATCAGGCGGAAGCTGAAGTTGCCGCAATGACACGTCGGATACGGTTGCTCGAAGAAGATCTGGAAGTTTCGTCCAGTCGTCTCACTGAAACGTTGGCCAAGCTTGAAGAAGCTAGCAAAACCGCTGAGGAGAGTGAACGGTCAGTTGGTTTAATGTTTTTCTGCAACTCGTCGATACATCTATATCTTTTCATCTAATCGCATAAAAATTGCATGCAGGGTTTGGCGCGGCATTGAAAATCGTTTGAATACATATGATAAAAATGTTGAAGATCTTGAGAAAACCGCAGAGGAAGCTATTTTTGCCGCGGATGAAGCTGATCGAAAATATAAGGAGGTAAAACATAACTTCTAGGCTCTTAGTAGCTTGCCAGCACGGTTGTCTAGGCGTTAATAACTGATGTTTATTGGTTCATATTTTTCACACGTTTTGCACTCCGTATTCGTGTTCGTAACAGCGAGCGCAAAAATCTCGAGACACGATCCATCGCAGACGATGAACGCCTCAGCCAACTTGAGGATCAGCAAAAGGAAGCCAAATACATTGCGGAGGATGCCGATCGCAAATACGATGAGGTCAGTTGGATATTTTATGTTTAATTATCTCAGGTGACCTCATTTTAGGCGCTTATCGCCCAGATAAATTTTGCGTAAATATTGTGTCTTTCACTTCCAGTTTTGCTATTGGCTCAGAGTGTTTTGTGAGGCTGCAAAGCCTATTTTAATCTCGTACCTCAAGTTTGGTACCCGTTCAAATTTCTATATTTTATTACGCTTTTACATAGCTCTTAGGTGCTAAGACCTATACAATTCATATGGACATACATGCAGGGAGCTAACGTGGACTTACAATTGGGAAAAAGGTTACCCTAACCATTTCGACCAACCACAAGTGTGTTGAACCTTTGGTGAAGCCGTTACACAAGACCCTATAATCATGTACTGACTGAAATAACTTCTACACCTTTCATTGTCGCGGTGCCGCCAAGACATTACTCAAGGAGTTTTATGCTGAAAGAAAATGTTTTTAGTGGTTGTGTGCGTTCTGTACTGCTCTGTGGTTCGGAAACGTGGCATGCCCGCAAAGGAGATGTCATGGGACTTGCTGTGTTTGACCTCAGTTATCCCCGCCAATTAGCCTACATTAAGTGGACTGATCACGTAAGCAGCACGGCCGTTCGCCCACGCGTATTCCGGAACGCTTAAGACACACAGTCAAGTGATCAACTAATCATTTTGCGCATCATGCAAAGGTTGGGTCACGTATTCTGCAGGCTAGCTGAACGATTGTCGTATCGGGGATCATATACTAAAATCGCCAACAGTAGGGTTAAACCGCATGGTGGTCAAACAACAGCATGGTCACGAAATATGAAGACCCTGACTGTTTCATTAAGCAAAGTGGGTAGGTATCACCTGCCTGGCTGGGGTCCACGTGATCATTCAACCCGCTGGTTGAAGACGTTATCTGAGATGGCAGTGTGTCACAGTATTCTTACCATTTCTAGTTCTTCCGCTTAGTCTTCCCTTGCGGCTTTGTAACCTTTCAAGCAACCTTCTGTTTTTCCCTCCCGGGATATTCCACGTCACTATTGAAATGAACGGCGGCCTGAGCCACAGTATCTTCTGGTTAGGTCCAGGGCCGCTGTGATGCTTCTGTTGCCGCTGATGGTGAATGTGCACATTTGCACGCATGAGGGCAGTGTTGTAGTAAGAAGTATGTGCATCCTCTGTGTTCTGTAATTGACTATTGCATTGGGATTTTCATTCAGATTTGTGAGTGTAGGAATCACCAGTCTTACTGAACTGCTGACTGCAGTCAGGTTTTCCATGCCTGAGTGTGTCGAAAACCTCAATACGGAACGGTCTGTTTATTTTCATCGTGATTTGCCTGGTTATCGACGTACGGTTAATTGATACTGCCAAACTCGACACGACGTTTCCAATTACTTTGCACCATTTTATGAGATTTCTGTTGTAACCAATTGTTTTTATTTGAAACCTAAAACACGGGCAGTAGAGTGTTGGATCAATCATATAAACTGAGTATACAAGCGTATCTAGGTTCGAATAGCTTGAGATCTCTCACGTGCACCTTGGTATGTCATATAGTAGCTGACATTTTTAAGTATCACAGGTCATCATCATAGAAGGCAACATATCAATGGATTACACTTATGCTTGACTACCTCGCAACCATGAAGGAAAAAGGCACAGGTCGGAAGAATGTTGTATGCATATTTTGGATGTTGATGCTTAATGTATAGATGCATCTCCACACCTGTGTTTACAGTTTATCAGAGGGCTCTGTAAATTCACCCTATACCATACTGTTTAAAAAAAAACCTGGACAACTGTTGCACCTTACCCCACATGCAGATAGTCGGAGGCAAACAACAAACCCAGTCATAAAACTAAGTTTGATGATTGGTTGTTTTACTGTTATTAACATGCAGTACAAGCACAATTTAATGCGATTCAAAAATCACACTTTCGCATTTCCGTAAGTTTTACAATCGACCTTTTTAGAAAAACTTCCATATTCGTATTTTGTGCCTGTTAGGGTTCGTCAGTGGTGTCAGGATTCGAACTCCGGTCACGCTTTCACGAGAACCGTGTTGACCAGCTTACCATTAGGCATGACCGCGTTATCGTACGCCAACGCGTAACCACATCCGCTTGTACAAACTGATATCAACAAAACCCCTACTGCTGATCAGTAAACAATTTAATGTCATATCGTACGAAAATATCATAATCGTTGACTTGGACCGTCACGTCGAGAGTGGACGTTGATGCGGCGTGACGGCTTGCGCATCTCGACGACCTATTAGCCTAAACTGGACGGTGTGACGATCACACTGATAGTCACTCATATCAGGTAGACAAACAGATGGAGGTCTGACAAACCACAGTCTCCTGGTCCCCTAGATTGAGGGTTGACATCGTTTTCCAGAGGGAGTACTAGTTTCTGTGCACTATCTCCCACCCGCTGCCTTGCGGTACAGGCTTTTGAGCCAAAGGCTTTGGTTGGAAACCCTAACCGTTTTATTTTCTAGGTCTGAGTGTCCTGGCAGTACCTCATCCCACACAAATGCAGGAATCCTCACAACACTGTTAATTCCATATTGCATCGGCCGTCTCGCATTATAAACCGGGTCGCCCCATCTACTGCACCCATACTGTCTACCTATACTGGACATACACCTCGGGTGATTTCCCGACCGCTACTACTGGTCAGGCGGGAGTAGGTGTAGTCCTCAGCACGATGGCTGCAGCTGCATTGGTAAATTGGATTCCTGTTAACAGTAAATTTTGTACCGTCCGCTTATCAGGTTCTGTTAAGGCCAGTTCAAGACGCAACACTTCCGAAAAT
>JTDE01003885.1:0-23976 GCA_014338405.1 Paragonimus skrjabini miyazakii | reverse complement strand
GGTTTTCTTGGGGGACCCCACCCGGAGCCAATGACTCAAGAGTCTGACTCATTTGGCAGTGAGGGGCTTGCCTAGCCTGAGGGCGCAGTGAATAAAACAATAATGTCTCATTTTGAGCACTGCTGCGTGCACTGACTGTGCTCGAAGGTGCATCAGGCTTTTAAGAGATATTTGATGTTTTTTACCGTATTGGATAATACGCCGGCGGTCACAGTCAACCGTTGAGCGATCGGAGTGCTCATTGTTTGAGGGTACCTTTTCTAATCCCTTTCTTCCCTATACGGAAGACAGCAGTGCCGCAACTATGAAAATAGTTCCGTTGTATGCCCATAGGATCGTGCCTCACTACCTAAGCACTCCCACGCGGTCAGCAATGCGACATACAATCCTATGAGTGTCACTGCTTTTCGTCTGACTGCTCCCCTTTGGCCTGTCTGACAAGGTTGCACCTGGAAGGACCGGAGCCCTAGTCAGCATAGCCCGCCGGATCAAAACAGTACACAAGCTCGACCACCTCGCCAAGGTAGCAGTATAGGTCGATATCTACCTCATCCGAATCAGATCTGGTCTCGGATAGACTACATTACTCTTAGTTATAAGTGGCGTGGTTCCATTCACAACTGTCGTTCTTATTGGAGCACATAATTGGCTTCAGGTTACTCGTTGATGCGTTGCAATTTCGTTCGTACTTTTGCTGGGCGAGGATCCCACCGACAGTAATGGCCGGAGAGACTGATTATGCCATCGAGAAAGCATAGGTACGAAACTAATCTAGAAAACAGGGTTAACAATTCTCCTCCGGGAGATTATAGTAGCTACTGGACTGATATCTCACAGGCAATTTGTGAAGCAGACGCTGTAGCATGCGGCACGGGGGTGCGTGGATTAAACAGACATTGGATATCAGAGAAAACTTTCGAGTTGTTAGGAGCTAGACGGAACATTCCTTTTGGCCGTTCGTATAACAGGTTTAGGAGAGATATCCGTAGAAAACTGAAACGTGAACTAAACGCTGACCTCGAGGCTTGCTGAACGGAAAAATTGGAGGAACTGGAAACTGACTTTGCTTCGGGGACACTGACAAACTGTTTAAGCTTATCCGTGCAACAGTTTCCAGGCGGCCGTACGTCATTGAAGCTGTCAGCGAGGCAGATGGCACACATCTATAATAAGTCAGGAAGGTTAAGACGCTAAGCGGAATACTTTGAGGGTCAATTTAGCTGACCTCTTGCTTCTACCATGTTGCTGCCACGAGCAACTAATGTGGCACCCTGGTCCGTAGGTTCGGGACCACCCACTAAAACAGGTCCGCAATTGCATTTCGGCTGTCAGATGTAATAGGGCTGTTGGTCCAGCTGATCTTGTCCAAGCACTTTTTGAAGAAGATGGAAAGGCGTTAGTAGAGTTTCTGACTCAGCTGTTTCAACTTGTGTGGACGACGGAGGCCATCTCCCCGCGTTGGGGTCACTCGATGATAGTTCCCGTATTGAAGAAAGGCGTTCAGGGCTCTTGCGAAAACTTGACTCCAATCATTACTAGGGTCCTGGCATGCACTATACTTCGTCGACTCACTGCAGTTCAGGACCTTGGCGAAGGATAGGCAGGGTTCCGCTCTGAGCAAAGGTGTATTGATCAACATTTCACTCTTCGTTAAATTTTGAGGCAGTGTCATGTGCACCACTGACCACCAACTGCCATATATCTCGATCGTAGATGTGCGTTCGATTCGGTGGATCGGTCTACACTTTTACAATGGCTTAAACATAGGGGTATACCGATCAAGTATGTGAACATACTGTCGGTGCTTTATTTCCATAATTCAGCTCAGGTCAGGGCTTACGGTGAACTGTCTAGTAGTTAAAACACCGGGAGCGGCGTACGACAAGGCTGTTCACTTTCATAATTTTTGTTTAATTTTGTGATGGACGATATAATGGGGATTGTCTACGGCAGTCACCGGATGCCGGCTTTTTGACTTCCTACCTGGTGAAAAACTGATTGATCTTGATTATGCTGACGACAGGGTATTGTTGCTTGACACTTTCCAAGTAGCACAAACAACACTAGAGTCTATTTCGTCTTTTGCTAAATGCTTCAGAATGCGCTTTGCAGCCTCAAAGTGCAAACGTTTCCGCAAGATTGCGTAGATTTATTGTTAGATAATGAATTCATGGAGATTGTTGGTCGGTTTATCTATTTGGGAAGCTGCATCAGCGGTGGTGTAGGTGTAGGGAATGATATAGATGCGTAACTCACCTAAAGCTAGGGCGATGTTCGCTAATTTGAGGCATCTCTGGCGACAAAGGGCGATCTCTTTGAGGCTTAAGGGTCGCGTATATAGGGCGATATTGAGGGCTGTATTGCTTTACGGCAGGGAAACTCGACCACTCTGTATCGAAGACCAATGTCTGCGTTCGATCGCACACGTCGAGTGGCATCAACCACTTAGTAACTAAAAGGTCGGGAAGCGGATGTTTAGTCGTGATTGCCAAACAAACACTTTTGTTCAATCCCTAAATGTGCACAGACTTGGGTGGCCAGCTAGTCATCGGTTACACCAAGCACTCTTTATCGACGCTACGGCCGAATGGCGTTAAGTGCGAGGTGGACAGATGTTGAAGTTGTCCACCAAAGGTTGGGACGTAGTTTGTCGGGTTCGTCTCTGAATCTGGGGCCCACGCGACTCACAGTGTCGGAGGTTGGAGACACTAGGTGAGATGGCGGCTAGTCGGGCTCCGTAGTGTGAATGTTATCTTTGTTCGACCGGGTTGTCTGTGAAATGAGTGCACTTAACGATGCGGGGCAGTAAAAGCCTGAAAAATTGTGCATTGCTGATGTCGTTTTACTTTCGTTTATAGCTCGGTTGTTTGTTTGCTAGGTGTAGGCACATTGATGTTGAATGTCTGGATTTGGGCTGGGCTAGAGTCTGGATTTCAATTACGACACTTCTAATGAAGGCCACCCAAGGTGGTTGATACGTTGGGTATTACAACTTGTTCATAACGTTGTGTTATTCACAATCCATTTATTAATTACGCTGATATAATTTAGCAGGTAGGTCCCCTTCGCCTTCTTTTCCTTCTGGCAAGGTTTGCTTTTTTTCTTCGAAGTTGTATGGCACTGAGGACCACTGTTGTATTGCTATCTATGATGATGATTTTGATCAGGAAGAAGAGTGCCGATGCTGCTGTATCTGTCACTTAGCAAGAGTACGATTGGTAAATCCGAAGCCAGATCGGTAACCTGCCTGTTGTTCTCTTATATGATTCTCTTCTCATTTCAGAAATCGCCGCATTATGAGATGCTTGAGCATCTTGAGTGCGATAGTGACAATGCCAACATTTCTGTATTTATCACGTAGTATCCCAACCCAATGGTTGTTGATACGCCGCGATCGCGGTGCATCTCTTAAATCTCATCCGAGACAAAATAGCATTCACAGTCCAGACAGTAACCCTCACCGCCTTTGAAACGAACTGGAGGAAAGAGGTCTGGATCCGAAGTTTTACTACAATTCAGTGTGGACCGTTGATCTGTCTGTTTCAGACTACGTACATTTAAGAAGTCCGTATGTATTAACACTCCGAGCCGAAGCAGCGGACTTACGACTAGAATAGCTGAAACTTTTCATTTGCCTGTAAAAAATTAGGGGGCAAACCGGAATAGGACAGATGGAGATAGCTACCCCGTTTCTGAGCTTTATGTAGAATGCATTTGAATTTAGGGTTTGGGTAGGTGTAAGAGTTAAGTTAGGAAGGGTAGTAATGGACCGGTCAGCAGTGACACTTTTTCGCTTATTTACCTTAATTTATTAGATAGGGTGATCCGACTGGTGCAGTATCAGGTTGTTTGCACAGACAGTTATGATTTTATGGGCTATGAATACTGTCAGGATACCCGAACACAGACGGAAGCACGACTATAGTCTCCAACCGAATCATTTAACTCACAACCCCGTATCACCAGACAGAGGGTAGGTTGCCGTTCACTGAAACTAGTGCTGATTTTCCGGAACAAAAAACACCTTATTCCAACCCTAACCTGGTGGTCTGGGGACTGTATTTTGTCAGACCCCTACCTGTTGGCTTACTTGACATAAATTACTGCGAGAGCGATCTTCATGCTGTCTGTTTCAGTTCACTAGGTAATTGAGGTCTGAAGGTCGTCACACTGCGTCAAGGTCGTCGTTTCATGGCGGCTGATCTTAAATTACATCGAGACGATGAAGTACAAAAAACTCCTATACAGTATTTTGGACAGTTACAGTTAATGTCAAGAAATGAGTACTACTGACTCAGTTTGAAAGCTACTCCAAGAATAAAATTGCTGGGTTTGTGTAAACGTATGGTTAGCCTATCGTGCATATACAAAACGCGGTCGCACTCTGCGTTGCCTTTGTCAATCTATGCTCAGCAAGATCAGAGCATGTCTGACTTTGTGTGCATGTTTAACTTCGCACAGTGACGAAAATAAAAGAAGGATTGCACCCTGTGCGGTTGCAGGGTCATCAAGGAATGCTGATGAGGCTTGATCATTAACGCGCGTAAGTCGATTACGATGGGTTGACCAATCGCGTGGGGATTCAAAGGTCGAAGACTAAATTCCAAAATAGTCTAGTGTATCGTTCACAGATTCGGCCTTTCTCACGTTCGTTTTCCTTCTAGACGGTGGGTTCATATTTGGTTCAATTTTACGGTGTTGTTCCTCACTAAAGAGAGTGATCACTGAATTCGTCATTGCCATTTTGGTTATCGGTTTTCCCA
The DNA here is from genome assembly GCA_014338405.1 of Paragonimus skrjabini miyazakii. Classification (NCBI taxonomy): domain Eukaryota; kingdom Metazoa; phylum Platyhelminthes; class Trematoda; order Plagiorchiida; family Troglotrematidae; genus Paragonimus; species Paragonimus skrjabini miyazakii. Next base: position 19,213 of record JTDE01003885.1, on the reverse strand, counting down.
CTGTCAAAGATCAGTCAGTCATTTTCGGTTGTCCGCAAACTAGAAAGCAATTAGCATGACTTCTATAAGGTTTTGGGAAGAACTCTCATCCGGTGACTAACGCTGAAATTTTAGACTGTTGTTTCGACCTAGTTGAGTTTCATGGATGTCACGCACACAGGTGAATAATAAAAAAATTTCTAAGTTGAAATAATTATCCACTGCTTCTCCTGTAGCCACCGAGACCAACTATTTTCACACGTTACTACTGGTCAGTCCGTATACCCTCACTAACGTTATGGTTGAATATATGGTGAGCATTTACCCGAGCGTGTTACAAAGAAGTCTCATTGGGTTGCTGGTATCCTTCTTTAAGGTGGTAACTGAAATCTAAACATTTATGTAATTCGTGGCAGAAAAATGATTCAGCCTAAGTTTTTCCGCTTAAGGTGTTTATTGTTTGCTCATTCTAAGATTAGATGTGGTGATATTGTACTTAAACGGATGAATAAGTTCTGCTAACTGTTAGCTTTACTGTGTCGTGTGCGAAGTTAAAATCTAAATGTCTAGAAATTTTTTATAACAGCCTGAATGAATTAAATTACTTCTCGTTTGTTTGTGTTCTTTGGTTATTCCCTTTATGGTTCATCTGTCATATTGATTTGGTTAGTTATTGAACTTTCTCTGTGGTCTTTTACGCAGGCTGCTCGCAAACTGGCTATTCTCGAGGTTGACTTTGAACGCGCTGAATCCCGTCTGGAGGCCGCTGAGAGGTAGCAGAGACGTTGCATTGCCTTCTCTGCTCGCTTCCACTCCATGGCGTTTCTTCATAGCATGCAATCATAAGGGCCTTGATCTGGGTTTAGATTGTATTTGGTTTATTCTACGACCGTGCTGTGCATGCTGGCTTGTCAAATCCATTGCGTTCTTTTTATGAATGCTTGCATGCACAAATTTCTTCTTCGTTTTGTCTTGTTTATCCATCCGAGGTTGCACGCAATTTATCAGTGACAGAAGAGAATCTACATACCACAGAAGCCAGAGTTGCAGCGACAGATGCGTAAGTGTTTTGTTTCCGTCTCTTTTCCTGTCTAACGCGACGCTTTCCGTTAGTATTCTTGGGATTTCCTAGATGGTCTTCTTGATGACGTACTACAGACATGAGAACAATTGACACCCTGTTTAAGTTCTGTTCTCATTTTGCAGACATAGTGTGATTCTAACTTCATGACACTTGATCGATAGCGCGTTGTTCTCGTACCCTAAGTCACTTGTATGCTACGATGACCGTTCGGTTTTCAGTTCAGCCAAGAAGTTTAGAATCGGCCACGTTAGCTTTGCAAGTTGATTTCGTCACGTATTTCACGCGACATAAAATGAAACCTGACAGAGTTGTTGAATATTGCGTATATTTCGTGTGGTCCTTATATCCGGTTCTAAGCAGGATAGCGGCGTTGAATTGGATCATGGGACTCTGCGTCACAATTTTTAGTCATTTCCTTCTTAACTCACAACAGTGCGTCATCCTCGAAAATTCCACATATCCCAGTTAATTAGTGTGACTTATTCGCTTCAGCCCATTCCATGAACTTGTTAGTAAACAATTTGTCCAGATGTCGAATATACGCAGGTGTTAACTATTACATTCGAGACTGGCTTTTCACGTCGGCAACCTTCTTTTTCATCACTTTCGAGTTGTTTGGACAGAGCTGACCCCAACTAACATATCAGGTTACAGTTTTTAGCTTTTACACTATAAAATTTCCACTGTTATGACATGCAAGTTCAGATTCTGGCTGGGTACAACCAGGCTGTCCAACCGTGGACAGGAGCAGTCTCAGTTACCTGCTACATGACTGCTAGACGAGCGTCATCATCATTGCGGATAACAGGCTGAACAGCGATACCAAAGTGTTTTTTTCGATGGAGGGCTAAAAGTATTTGAGATATTTGTAGCTATCTGTATCTGTTGCAGAGAAGCTGCTTTTGGACATAAAGTAAAAACGTTCACACCTCCAAATCTGCACACTGGTACCGGCCGTCTCAGAAGTGTGGATCCGGATGCAAAATCCGGAGTCCAAACCAAAGGACTTGTCCAAAAACAGGCCTTTTTACCGAGTCGGGTTAGCGAACGGCCTTAACACATCGCTGCGACCGCAGCCAGACCAACTGGCACGGGAGTGTACGCTCAGTCTAGGTCAAGTGGTTCAGCCGGATTGTCCACGACCGATAACACTTGGCTGTTGACAAGCCTCCGGAAACGCTTCACCGTGTATTGAGGCCGTTCGCTGGCGTGGCTCGGCTTGGCGGCTTGTTTTTGGGCAGGTCCTTTGGTTTGGACTAAGGATTTTGTATCCGGGTCGGTATGCATGAGCGCAACTAGAGTCCGCCCGAAGTCTCTATTATAGCCGCACCTACTTGGAGTGTTCATGGATTGATCTACGTTCAGATTCTCTTAAAAAACACGACTGTCCGACTGCATTGTGTGGGACCAAAGGCAATAGTGTGGAAAAGAGAGCGATACCACAGACAGGGCTGCCACACTTTTGACATCGTTTGATAAAGTACAAGTGTATTCAGGGATAGTTTGTATGAAATAATGTATTAAGTCAGTTAAGAGTGACTTTCCATTTCGTATACTAAGTTACGTGCCTGAAAGTACTAGTAACCTATACCTGAATGACCTATGATGGGTATGCACAAAGGCATTCCTATGGAACGTGTAAAAAATAGTGTCTGTTCGCACTGAGCTTCCTCGGAGTCGAACACGATCGTTAGTCATCATAACTGAATTTTAAAGGATGAGTTATGATAACCTTGACACTGGCCAGGATTTTTATCGTATCATTGTGCATTCGTTGGATTGATCAAGGTTTCGAGTGGATTCTATTAGTTGACAGTTAAACGTGGAATCGCGGCGAGTTTCGGAAAAAATAAATTTGTTTCTGCTTCTGTTTTCAGGCGAATCAAAGAATTGGAGTCAGAACTGAAAAAATTAACATGTTTGTTGAAGTCCCATGAGATCAAACAAGAACAGGTAGAGTGTTTCTTAGTGTAATCGAGCGCAACCAATTTCAGATCAAATTGTTTCCCAAGCAAGCGATTTTAGTCAACCTTGTAAACACTTACTTCTACTGATGTAATAGAAGGCCACATTATCTTATAGAGTTCACTTTGATATACACAACACCATAATATCTCCTATAAAAAAATAAGTATAGTGAAAATAGAAATATCTGCCTGTCTTGGTAAACCGATTGAGGGTAACACAACGTTACGAGCAAGTTGTAATACTCTACATTTTAACCATATCGCGTGGCCTTCCTCAGAAGTGCTGCTTGCTTTACTAAGAAAAAGTAGGTGTTAGTCTTATCAACACGTGTTGCAACCGCATATTTCCACTACCTGCCGACCTATTCGTGTTGCAAATTCGACTATTTTATTGACTGAAGTAATGGAGATACAAATCATTTTCAAGTTGCGTTGTGACCATTGAGGTCAGACAGGACCTCTCGTTCTTGTATCTTGTGGTTTCGGTGCAGCTAACACGCTTATCAGGGGGGTGAAGGAGCGAATTTGGTATTCCACTTTAAACTGACTGCTTGTTGAGGCTCAGCGTTATTACCCTTCAAGAGTGAGTAGTTGGCCTCAGTTGCCTAATGAAAAAAGGGGTCACACTGTATTGCAACGTTCCTTTCAAGTCATATTCACGTTCGCTATTACCAGTTTATTTTTCCCGTTCATTCAGATCATACATGTAGAGATACTCCAACACCTCTGATATTGGGATCCGTTAGTATTTCGCCGTATGTTTGGTTTATTGCCATATAGGCACTGAGCCCTTCCATTTGGATGCCCCAAAGTAAACTGTTCTCCACATCCTAATAGCTCCTCAGAGCAATTTCAGTGTGCTCATGGCTGGTTGTCAGATTTCATAACCATAAATACTACCAAACTAACTATCTGTTTGAGTGACAACTCTACGTGATTGGTGCAGAAGGTGGGTCTTATCTTGTGATAACTCGACTAGGCGTTATCTCAGAAATGTGAATACTGAGTCTTCATCAGTGAATGAATAGTGACGGTATAGGTCTAATCTACCATCCACCTTTATATACTACTCATTTCCTTGGAAGTTTTGAGATGTGACTTTTGATCGTGTATGTGTACGAGAAAAGCATTTACGAGAGTGAACCTTCAGTCACTGGCATCGGTAAGCACTAGCGAATCACTGTAGTTTTTACAAAGTGACACTGTCATAGCTCTCTCTCACTCTCTACTGTAAGTGCTCATCTATGAACATCTTCGTGGTCGCGAAGATTTGCGACGACACATGCCCTAGGAACATTGCAGGAATATTGTTCAATCTTCTGTTTTCAGTTTGTTGTCTCGGGCAGTTGATTTTTTTATGGCACACCTTGAATAGTTCCGTCTAGTCTGTCCACCTTGCACAAGTTTGCTTTAGTTTTATTTGTCACACATCCTGGTAAGATGGAAATAATGAATTATCATGGGGTGTAGAGAGTAGAAGTTCCGTTCTGAAGATAACTTCTAGTAGTGTTTGCGCGGAGGAATATTCCTGGTTCTGGTAAGAACTCTGTTGATGTCGTTGATGGATCGTATCCTTAACGATTCCCATTGACCGCCGTAGGCTATCATTCGGATGTACGTTGTAGTGATCCAATATAGGACAAAAAAGTACTCAAGACTTTTAAGCTGATCTATCTCTTCAGTGAGTACTCCATAATTCAGGTTAATAAAAGCTAGAAGAAATTTCCTATCTGTTATTATTATTATTATCGTGGGCGATGGCGTTAAAGTAACCCGTAACTGGTCGATTTTTATGACCGTCGCTAATGGCTAAATTTCTTGTTTGTCGATCAATAATCGCCTTCTTTTTAAGGTGCGAACCATTCCTCAGCGTGTTTGACGAAAATTACTCGTTCTGCAAGAAGCGTGTGAATAAAACAACTGGCAGTGCGTATTCATTAAAACGATCGTTACGGGGTTTTGTCCATTATGTTGATCTGGCGAAATTGTAACCGAACGGTATGATGAACTGTCAGTAGTTTGACTCGTCGAGAGTTTTAACTACCGGGTCTTTGGCATAGCTCCGTCTCGTCGATGTGCCGATTTCGACGCCTCCTTCTATTCAGGCTAAGAGAGACAACCATCCGGTGTGCGCAAACGTATTTCCGGACCACTAAAATCCAACATGTTTGTTTAAGTATACGGTAATCTTATTCCACATCCCTATATTACCTACTTTGTGTCTGATTTACACGATATGCTTGCTTCTATCGTTAACTCGGAACGGTTCTGCCTGAGTGTTGTTCGTCGTCGAACTTCGGATATCACGGATCGTGCATGCAACCTGTTTTGTCCTACAGTTAGAGAACATGATTACTCGTAGCACTGACTTAAGCATATTGTTCCATCATTCGCTCGTCAGTTAGCACCTTAAATCCTTGGATGCTCAGTTAAATTGATGCTTAAACAAATAAGATAATTTCAGTTGTGATCAGTCACAACCACACAACCCTATGATACTCAGCCGGTTCAATTGCTATGTGGAGTTGGTTGAGGCACCAAGTATGTGTTTGGCTTCTTTTCAGAGCGAAAGGTGTCTGGATAGAATGGTTTGACCTTTGTATTCCTTCTCACTGATAGTGTCCTCGTCTGGTACATACTAAGGACATTGCCTCTGTTTCAAACATGTTTGTTCGCCTGCTGCACGATGCATGTGACTGCACAATGCGTGTATGTGCATAGTATTGAATGCGCGCATGTACGGATCGAAGCGGTTTGTTTACACAAAGGTGAATATTCTGTCACCATTGGACGTCATTTCTCTTTTTGTCAAGTAAAATTGTGGAACTCGAGGAGGAACTACGAGTTGTCGGCAACAACATGAAGGCTCTTGAAATTTCCGAACAAGAGGTAACTGTTATGGATACCATTCACGTAAACATAGGGCTTTATTATCCATAACCTTTCAAGTCGGCATTCTAGTCTTATATGCTCGATGAATTACACTTCGTGTTTTTATTGCTTGATACTCTTTGTTGATGTGGGGGGAGGTGTAAACCTTAATCACTTTATATACAGTAGTCATCTGGTCTTGTCTTCTACGCGCTGGGACGAACTTAGACCAAGGTTCAAAGGTGTCGCAAAGTTTGAACGAGATGTTCATTCGTGAACGGCATTGCCACCTGCGCCACCGTCCATCTCAATAGTTACGAGGAATATTGTGGAAGAAGTTTGTTATAAAAACAAAAGGAGAACAAAAAAACGAGATAAAATAAGATGGGAACAACGTTGTGGATATAGTACGCAATTGACTGGGCATGTTGCTACATCGGATAGCGCTTCCAACCAGCGATTTTAATGATCACATGGTATCAACCAAGAAGGCTACTTCTACCGGCTTTACTCGGCGAAACAGTCAATAGTTCTACGTTTCGTGACCACGTCATTGTTCGACCACTCCTTGGGTTTGCCTAATTATTAGTGACTCCGGTGAATAATACATGGCGAATTAAGCGCTCAGCTGACGTGAGGAGTGCGGTATTCAGCCATCGCAGATTATGCAGTTTACTCATTCAACCAGTTGATCACATGTCCAAACAATTTGAAAATACACATCGGTGAACGGCTGGGTTGCCTACGAGATCATTTTATGGGATGTAATCTGATTGACAGCACAACGATAGTCCGACACTGCAGGTCGTTCTGAAGTGTGTAGAACAAAATGGATCGTATGTGAGTGTTGTCGTTTTGTTTAAAGACAGCCAAACGTCCTTAGGATACCACAGATGACGCGAGTTAGCAAACGTAACACGCTCCATGACCATTTTCTCCGATCGTTCATCAGCTAACGAGATTGTGCTGCCTACGTATGAAACAGTCCGTAGTCGTAGGTGGATTACCTGCGCTAAGAAAATCGTGTGGGAACGTACCAGTCTATACAGACCAACCCGGTCATTTACCTTATTTGAAAAATCGGTTGTAATAACCTTTGTATGACATTTTGTTCCGCGAAGCTCCAGTTTATGTTCTTGTAACAATAGCGGGCAAGTACAGTGTTTACATTCACTTTGTTGTTATGGTGGTGATATCACTTACGATACGGCGAAGTCATTTCAAATAAATGCGTGTATTATACCGCTGATTGCTTGTCTTGTCAAGAACATCGCTCTTAAACTCGGGTTACATTGCTTCATAAGATTTCCACCGGTGGTGGATGGTGGGAGATATGTTGTGTTACAGACACTTGAAGCAGTTGACGGGTTGCCGATTCACCTGTCTTTATTTTGCCAGCCGTTGGATTTGATTTTCTTATAGACTAAAATCTACCAATCCGCAAAAGACGTAGTGCAACGATCAAGGAAGTAACTCATAACTTCCTGTAACTCTGATAATCGCGACTCTGTGGTCTGTTTGAAAACTGTCCTGGCAATCACTCAGTGGTAGCCTCATACCGTCATCCGTTCAAAGGTGGTGGGTTCGCTCCACCGGCGTGCTTGATACTGGTGACCAACCAAGGTCAAAGTAACAATCCATCACTTCGCCGGTGATCATTGGAACCAAATGTATGCAGTTCTCCGTTCTAGTCCGCCTTCACACTGACGATACCTCGTTTAGTATTTCCTTCACACAGCCGCTTCTTCCATTTGAGTCTTTTTGCCGAGTTGGTTACCACGCCACGGTTGCGTATCGTTGTACTGTGCGTTAATATACATGTTTGTTTCGGTTGATTGGGAGAACAGATGCAGTTATGTCTCGCTTTACAATCAATCTTCGTAATTCTTTTATGATTTTCTTATTAGTCTGCACAACGCGAAGAGAGCTACGAAGAAACGATCCGTGATTTAACGGAACGCCTAAAGGCTGTAAGCCACTGTCACTACGCCGAAATTATTGCGCATGTGTTTGGCTTGATCACCGACTGCCTGTGTATCCATCGCATGTCTTTACCCGATTTTCGTACGCCAGCCGGTCAGTCACTTCACATGTTGGCAAATCATACCGTGCGTGCGTGCTGTGTTTGAGCCTGTGCTTCGGGGGAAAGCGCGTGCGCTTGTGTGTCCACCGGCATTGAACATGGCATGGTCGAACGATCGATTTGTACTGGCATCTAGATGCGAACCGTTTCGATCGTACACAATGGGTGTTTGTGCAAAGTTTTGTTCGTCTGTTATGCACTTGGAATGTTGTGAAGCCGAATCCATTAATGGTAAATTACTATGTATAGGTTCCAGTTTTAAGTTTCACTTCAGGAGTGTATTCGCGGAAATATTCAAGTGTTCACTTTCCGATTCGAAGTCCAGATCGATGGAACACCACATTAGCTTTATGAATACTTGGGAACATCTGTTCCGCTATATGTATTTCAAGAACACAACGAGACGTATGTTGTAGGATGGTAACCTTTCATTTTATCACTGCGTACTAGAAGCGAGCTCATTAACTGCAATATTGATATCCTGCGATGTATGTCTTCCTACTGTTGGTAATGTGGATACTTGCTGTTCTACCGGTCTTTGTATCAACAGTACTTTGTCACTTCAGAAGACAAATCAAAGTTTTGCAGTTTTATTTTCAAAGTCCATGGAGTGTCCTACTAGTATCCCTGCTTACACCTGGTCAATGATTTTTGTGGTCCACCACACATTCGAGTACTTGTGAAAACATCGATTGCTTAATTTTTATCCCGCATGTCTCATCTTCCTTTTGTTTTGGCGCATGCAATCGGAATTCTTCTGCTGCTAGTCCATTGAGCATGAGAAAAACCTGGAGGAGCGTTTAGCAATGTTGAAACAGCATGTTGAAGAGGTAGGTTTCCGCCACGTTTATCTTGCAAGATACCCAATTTATGATCTCATCATAGCTCTGATTCACAGGATTTATCCCGCATTTGTCAGCCTAGCCACTTGTAGTTCAGAGACGTTCACGAGGCGGCTTGTCGTATTAGGCTATGACTGATAAGTTGACCACTGTAAGTTACTGTTTCGTTTTCGAACCACAGCATGCGTTATCAATATTTAGCTTCGCTTTGCTCGTTGAAATGAGGCAACGATAGCGGGGTTTGTTGAGCGCTCACATGCATGTGCTCTGTGGTAGTCTTGTTGATGATAGTTCATTCGTAAATGGCTCATTGCGAAATCTATTACAGGCGGAACAGCGGGCAGCTGAGGCGGAACGCCAAGTATCCAAACTCCAGAACGAAGTTGATCACCTTGAAGGTGACGTTTATCGTCCAATTTTAGTCTGTTTTATTCTTCTAGAGTAGATGCTTGCTTATCTGATCTTTGTCAGTCTCCTTGTTCACACGGTGAATGTTGCCTGGTCTACCCCTGTTCCTTGCATGTTCCCTGTACTCCACCTTCCTTCGACTATTTTCATTTCGAAAAGGCCGAATCGCGTGCCGCAGCTGCGGAACTTGATGTGAATCGCCGGGCACAAGAAATTAAGCGAACAAAAGGTGAGTAATTTGGGGGATGTGCGCTTTTACTTTCTTTCGGAAACGCATTGTGAGTGATGTCGAATTTAAATTAATCACAACCTCCTACTTACCGGTATTAAAAATGTTTCGATTTAGTGAGAGGTCCTAATCATGGGGTCATCGATCAGAACTAGCAGGACAGTTACTTTGTCTCCTATCGATGCGATCGAACAATCTGGTCGTTACGCACAAGTGAATGTCGCTGAACGTCTACATGTGATGATTCCGTCGTGCTTAGTGTGAGGTCAATGGCGGTTTCCTCATGAAAGCGTGGTTGGAGCTCGAATTCAGGCTGTGGCAGGAATACGCGCTACTGACGAGATCTAACAAGAGTAATACTCGAGTATAGTACATCTCTTTGGAAGGGGCTAACCGAAAGGTCTAACTGAACCCGGAAGTTGTATTCACTTTTGAGTGATGTTCAGTTTGTATTAAACAGATTCTTTTACTACTTACCAGTAAACGTACGTTAACTTGTTGCCGATTTTTTCGTTAATTGAGCAACATAATACCAGGGGAGAGCGTATCGCTAGTCTGAAAACAACTCCTAAAACCTCATGAGTCAATACTTGAGACATGGCATGCGTCTGAACTCGGAGCTTATCATTCCATCGTTCTAATAATCAAACCGTCCTAGATGCCTAGGAAGACGGGATTGTATTCATTTTGTATCGTGCTTCATCGGTGTATTCATCACTTCGGATTTCCACCCTATTTTGTTTCTGTTTCGTTTTGTCGTATATCACATATTGTTACTATTCCACCTCATCACTGTGTAGGATGAAGAACTAGGTAACCGTTGAGATATGCTATGTGGGTACCTCCCGCATGACTTAATGCTCGACTGTTGACTTCGATAATGGCTATGTTGTTTTTCGGACGGTTTCTCTTTTCACAGCTTGATTTTGAGTTATCTTCAAGTCTTACTCAGGAGCCTCTTCCGTTGAGTTAAATTTACGGCTTTCACACCACAAATAATGTACAATATGGTGTATTGGATACTATGTTGCCAAAGCCTAGATGATAACAGTTGAGATAAACATGGTTTGAATCCCCAATCGTTTATTGGATAGTGGGCGTCGTTGTCACTGTGAGCTATCTTGAGCGTTCTGATTTACCTTGGTTCGCAATATATGTCTTCTTTCTGCTCTGATGAAGTGGTTAAAGGGAACTCAGTGTTTCAAATTACCTTGGTTCGACAACTTTAACCGCTTCACGACATCTGATGAAAGTTCGACTTTTCAACGTTTTTGTACAGTCAACCGGTTAGACGGTTTTGTGTGTCGTATGGCTCCATCAGAGCGTTCTTACTGACGTTAGGAACTGACGTGCATGGATGCTTCAACAGGTCTGCTTCGTTAGTGAAGTTATTCGGCTTTTGTTTTGAAAACAAGGTAAACTGTATTCCATCACATTGTTGTAGCTGCTTGTTTGTAGATTGCTACATAATTATACCTCATCGATGTTGATATTTCTCCCCTATTTTAGATCGAATCATCACGGAGCACAGTGCCTACGAAGCTTTGCGCCAGGAAATGAATTCGATGATCAACGAATTCCATTCCATTTAGGCCGCGTTTACTTGTTACCTCTTTCTATCGCTTAGTTGTATGCTTAATGTTTGTACGGAATGTGTTATGCGCCCGTTTCTTTCTTGCCGGTCTGTCAGCATGTGACTATTAGCTCTTCTTTTTGATTGCTTCTAACTACGCTCTTTCCATTCCTGTCTATGTGCTCGGATTATAGAGCATTTATTGACCCGCTTGTTCATTCCAAGTACACACGTATGTTAAGCTTGAGTAAGGCATTTATTTCGCATCGTCCCTGGCCCTTTTCACTCGCCTCTGATAGCTGCATGATTTAATTTTGTTTCTTTGTGATGAAATAAAAGTTGATGTTTGTTTGCCTGCCTGAATTGTGCTGACCATGCATTTTGGGAGTGTCACATAGGGAAGGACAGTTTGTTGCATGCATACTTTAGTCCATGAGTTGTTTTCATTCAATCATATTTCGCGCACATCTTTCGTTTGCACTTTTAGAGAACGGTTTAGGGAATAAATTATATAACTGAAGGCTCTTGATGACACTAACTGAAGTGAGTTCGTTCAACAAATACAGCGGTCTGTTTGGACTCAATTTCGTTCAAACAACCATGAACAGTGCGGATTGTTGATGTGGCGGCTCTTCATTGGCACAACCAACCTGAGGAAATAGTCATACTATAAATCTTTTTGATCGACATATTTCGTTGTCGCCAATTACGGGGCAATGCGAAATCGTGAAGCACCTCCCAAGTTGATGCGTGGGTCCTGACACTATTCTGGTTGTTGATGAGCAGTTGTGGATTCAAAAGGTCTCATCTTTTATTGCATAATTAACACCCCGGGGAGCCTTTCGGTTGATACGTTCCAATAAGAGGTCATCAAAACCTTTTAACACTGCGTGTGCTTCTCTGATTTTTGAAGAGAGTCGTGACTGATGCGTCTTCTGTGCGCGAATCTCTCCGATTGGCCTCATACTGTGGCAGATTGGATCCTTATCCCTGAAGGTTCGGCTGTGGTTGCTTACTGTTGATCAGAATAGAAATATGGCGATTGAAGTGTACAGTTTGTTGGAGGTCACGGGTGCAGTAGATATCTCCTGGCTGTAACCTTGCATTTTGGAATTGATAAATTAGTTTCAACCTGAAGTGGCTTGCTTATTTTGCCAGTCCATATAGGAAAGTCTCGTACATCAGAGCAGAAAGAAGACATATATTGCGATATGTTAACATTTCATTTACTCACGAAGGGGAACATTTGTAAAAAGAGAGTCAACATCCATGGAATACAGATCGACAACTATCTCAGCGAGTCGCCGAACACATTCCGAAATGGTTGAAACAACAGATGACGCACCAACTTGTTGCACTGACGGCTCGAAATCCAACGTCATCGATTGCTAAACACCTCATGACAACGGGTCACCAAGTTGACCCATTAAACTCATTTAAGATACTGTTGCGCAATCGAAACCCGAAGCTACTAGCTTTCGGTGAAGCGATGCTCATCCGAACTTACCAGCCGACGTTGTGTGCACAAAAGTGGTTGAGGCAACCTATCGGGTTGCCATGGTCGTGATTACATAATGCTTGTTGTGCTTGTATGCGTGTCTAATCCTTGTCTGTCCTTATTTGTATGATGTATATAACTTGCATGTTTTACGTTTGCGACTGATGAGAGTAAATGAAATGTTAACATATCGCAATATATGTCTTCTTTCTGCTCTGATGAAGTGGTTAAAGGGAACTCAGTGTTTCAAAAGTCTCGTACAGTTTGTGACTCATTATGTAAGCCTCTGGATAGGTGCAACTCTGTGATATGACTAAAAAATCGGTTTCTTTTGATGGACTTACCAATCTCGAAATGTGGAAGCGGAGTGCTTCTGTTTTGTGGCGCGGTGCACAGTTTGATGATAGTAAGACGCTTGCGAACCGAAGCGCATTAATCGCACACGGCCACAGTCTCGCTTAGGTTTTCATACGATCTTACTGGGTTGTGAATCGGTCATATGTTTACATCACATCCTCTTGAGGAGTCCGACGCGAAGATTGTTTACACATTTAGTTTACCATTATGCACGAAATTCCATAAACAGTTTGCAGCCCAAATGCGCCTCAGGCTTCGAATTATCTTGAACATACTAAGACTATATGACAAGACATGTTTGCAATAGAAAACAGAATTGGTGGTGTGGTTGGTTTCTCCTATTCTGCATCCAAGAACGGGTCCATCCAATCTTGAATGCTGTGGACGATGAGCACGACCAACGATGCATTTACACTAATTTGAGGCGCTTAGGATGATATCGAAAACTGGCTTGCTCGTGAAACCAATGGTGCTTCGTCAACTGCATGGATTGGTGGCGAGCTGAGAGCGTGAATTGTCTGAAAAATGACAAAATAACGGTCTGGAATTCTAGATAGAAGGATATGGAACCATACATTCGACGCTCGAGCACTGGCTGTCATTCAAATGGACTTGTTTATTCTCAGGTCGAAACAGGTTGTCTTGCAAACTCACTGAGTGACGAAAATTCGGATGTACATTGTTTAGGATCTGTTCTAGGTATGCGGTAATCCGTCTTAAGACGTAACACTCGCTGGGCTGAAGGAGGTCGTTCTTTCATCTGATTGATAGTTTCGAGAGGGAAGCCATCCCATCTATAAACCTACATGTAACGGATATTTGTTTGAGCAGAAATGGGTCACTGTTTATCTCGTCTGTCCCTCCCATGGTTTCGTGAGTTGTTTACACCACAAGCAAGATCTCCGAGAAAGTATTCTTGCGTACTGAATTTTCTTCTGCGGCCGAGTGTTGTTCGAGTTTGGTCCTGGTGACATCTTCAGCTACACCACCCTCTGTTATCTGCGCAGACCCGTCACTTAAAAGATGATAAAGGTGAGTGATGTTGACCACTTCATCGGTCGATCGCTTCACTGGTTTACTTCTTGTCAAAGCTCATCCTGGTTATTTGTTCCGGATGGTGATAGTTATTAATTCGAACGTCTAAGCACACACTGCGTGGTTAGTATACATTAGGTTGTTGCCGGTTCAGAAGAATAGTGTTTCTGCCTCTAGCAGATAAACATCAGCATATGAACACGTGCTTGGGCAACGTGAGCTGTCTACGGACGGTGTTTTCACTCGTACGTTGGCGCTACTGGTCAAGAGCCAAATTTTGGGTTCATTCGTATATCACTAGTGGTTGTATTAGGGGAAAAAGCGTTCTCCAAGTAGGGATCACTGTACAATACTTGGGAGTATTTATCTGTCCAAGGGAGCGAGGTAATTTTGTTTAGGCCAGTGGCGCGTGGACGGAATTTACGTACTGATAGTTTTCTCATAAGCGGATTCATCCACGTACACTTGGATAGGGTGGCAGGTTTTCGGATCCTCGCGAGGACAGTTGTGGACACTAACCTATCCGCGAAGTTGATCTTGCATGCGTGACACTACTTAAGTCTTCAGTAATGGGTTATTATTTATTTTTCAGCTACTGAGTCAGTACTCTCTTAAGCGGTTATTTAAACATAACCTGTATCATTTTCCAGATGACCTACTTGCCGAGAAGGTCCGTTACAAGGATCTCAGCGGAGAACTGGACCAAACATTTGCAGAGCTTACCGGCTACTAATCAATCGTGCTCGCATCAGATTCGCGCTCTTGATGAGCACTTTTATGCCAGCATCCCATTTTCTCAACAAAGGAACATTTCAACCTGCCACTTTCATTCAATTTTCAGCGTAGTCATGTTTCTTTGTGTAATAACCCATGTTGTCTTTTATTACCTTTCACTCCCGCCTTTCTTCCCTGTATCCAATCAAACAAATGTGGCTTCTCGGTTGTTCATTCGAGAAAATGCTAGTCTGCTTACCGCAAGTTCGATTAAGAAAATATAAAAGTATTATATGAGGTTTGGAGTCTTTTGCAGTGAAACCGCATTAAATTTACTATTGTGTACATGTTAAAATGTTGCTACCCTGGTCCGAGTGTAACCCAAACAAATCAAGGCTAACACCCGAGGTGGTGTGTAGGTTGACTCCAGACAGCCCCAACAATGAAGAGTCCAGGGAACACGTGAAAGGTCGGTTAGATCCTAGAGTACACACGTTGCGAGCGGTCCGGGCGTGGGAGCATGCTTGGTTCGATCTGCGGAGGCGGATGATTGTACCAAAGCGACAGTACTGTGATCTCGTTGGTCAAGCTTGTCGAGTGTTAGTGACAGGTTTACGAAATCGTTGATGAGTTGAACGAGCTTGTATTGCCGTATACATGTGGAGTTGCTGAGATCTATCTCAGGTGTAACTTATGCTTCAACATGTCCAAAAAAACAGGTTCACTGTGCCAAGTATACAAGATAGAACGTTATATCAATCTAAGTTTGTTAGTGTGGTCTGCTGCAAAAATGTGTACCATAAGGGTTGATGCGTTTTTGAACGACTGAGTGGTTTTTGAATTCAAGTCAGTAGCTGAAGCCACAACCAGGAAAAGTTTCGCCTTTTTTCGAAGTTCTCTATCAGACTGATTCTTGTAGCCTGAGGTGAGTGGTTTATTTTACGACGCTTCACAACTTAGGGAGTTAAGTAACCCTATGATGCTGGTGTGCTGCGTATCGTTTCGTACATCTAGTGAGATAAAAGTGAGTTTTATTCCATCGTTTTCTTCGTCGGAAACTTTACTGTCACACTGCGTTACATTCAGTTAGGGGATATCTTGGGGCAACCAGATAATACGAAGTAGTAGGTCTTCGTATCAAACTTAGAAAATGCAAATAGTGTGTTGTGGGATGTCTTGCATAAAGTTACTTTGTTCGATCTCTAAGGTTATCCTCCATGGAATTATAATATATTTACATCAGTAGCACAAGGTCAAGTAGGTTAACGCTAGCTCAAAGTATTCGATAGATCAGTCGCACTGATACCAAAAAGTTTTAGCTGATCAGAGAATAAAGGCCGTACCTACAGAGCTCTATACAAAGGTTACCACGTGAACTGGGGTTCAGGGAACAATATAAAACAAGACGGGGTGGGAAGGAATTAATTTTATTAGATTGCCACGAAAACGTAAAATTGATTTCCACTTAATACACAGGGTTTCGATGTGTGGTTGCTGTTGCCTACGGAAGGGCAAATTGTTTCTTGCTTTGTATATGGTCAGTAACGCTGAAGATATTGACGAATTCCACCGTGTAACCATTCTGTTGCAAATAATTTGTAATGACAGACATGACATTGGCAGATCTGTTTGTCAGGAGCCGTCGCGGTAAATCTCCGAATATATATATGTATATATACATATATGTAATTGTCTAGCCTGGCAAACAGCCGCTTCCCTTAAATGGTTTGCATTCTGTTGTTCAGGATGTGATATGCAATCACTCATGAACAACAGAATGCAAATCACATCCTGAACATTCCCTCATGGAAAATGGGCTACTGTGTGCCTGCCCCAAATCGACCAAACCCTTCTTCTAGTACATGTAAAGTATTTAGTGCAGAAAAATACAAACCAAGCATGATCGTCCGGAATAGTACATTACAATTCCTCATCTAATTTTAGTGTGAAAAGTAGAGCGTTCAAGCAAAGTGCCCTCGGATTCAGTGCGTAAGTTCGATCGGGCCGAAACTGTCTACTTGTAGGGGATAAGTGGATATACACTAGACCCTCATCCACTAACAATTTAAAACGCCTTTCCTGATGAGCATTAAAAACGTAGTCCCAATAGGCATCGAACAAAAAACGCAGTGGGGTTTGGAAACAGACCGTGTATTTCCAGCAATGTTTGGAAATGTGATAAGTAGTTAGCTCTAGTCTAGTCTGGGACCAATGGCAGCAACCACGAGAAGAAGGAAAAGGAGCACGAGGTGGACTACTGCCCACTCGGCGGCACTCAAAAGCGCGCCAAGCGAAAAGTGCGTGAAACCTTCGAGTGCGTTGAACAACGCTCGAAAAAGTCCGGGTTAAACGACCTTGAAGAATGGATTAGTGGGTGATTCGTTAAGAAGAGGGCAAGCATCCGTTGCGTGCAATTAGTTGCACGATTGAAAAAAGTGGCACTGAGTTCATATCAGGCCTCCAATTGCAGGCTTACACAGAATCATGCGTACAGAAAAATAGGCGGAAAAACATGGCTCCAGCCGGGATCCTTGGAGAAGCCGCACGGTCGCTGGTCACTACAGGCTGATCCAGACCTACACTCCGTTTTAGTCACGTTAGTACAAGTTAGCTGATAAATGTATAATTGATCACACAATCCCTGGACATGACGGATACGTCCAGATCTAGTTATCATGCCACTTTTCAATGCGAGTTTGTGTACGAGACTACGCTTTACAAACGTCATCTCTTATTTTCTTATGACTATTGTCTAAGAGACTATAGCATGATAAGAAAGTTTCGACAGAAGGCCAAATGGTTAAAGGATATAATAAATGGAGTCCAGATGACGATAAGTCGAAACCGGTATATAAGATCCTTTCGCAAATATTTTGCCATTGCTACTTCTGAGGCCACCTCCAAAGATGCTTTCAGTATAGCCCCACACAAAGGCTAATGAACAATTGAAAAATATATATACTAGAATAGATTTGCGCTGATGGGAGAGGGTGCAGGAGACTCACCATGGGTATATGGCTGTCATGAATAGACGCATTGATCCGACTAAAAAAACGCATCATTAAATATTTTCACATCTCAAGTGTAGGGATAAACTCAGGCTCATCTTTCTTCTGGTATCTCTCCATTCATCAGAAGTTCTGTCCACACAATGCTTGACTGTTTTCCATGGGAATGCGGTACAAACAGTGTCCTCCATTCCACCAGCATACCTAAAGATCACCATCGCCAAAAGCGAATCATTAACCAAATACT
Organism: Paragonimus skrjabini miyazakii; assembly: GCA_014338405.1. Classification (NCBI taxonomy): domain Eukaryota; kingdom Metazoa; phylum Platyhelminthes; class Trematoda; order Plagiorchiida; family Troglotrematidae; genus Paragonimus; species Paragonimus skrjabini miyazakii. Next base: position 1,318 of record JTDE01003885.1, on the reverse strand, counting down.
CACGCATTAGGTTTCCCTGGTTGCTTACTGCAACGCCACCGGAGACCAACGAAACCCAAAATGACGTCATACGTACATGTCAAGAAACCACATATCCGAACACCTGTCACTGTCTGAGTATTTCTTAAATACAGGTCACCTAACAAAACATAATAAGTATCCCGTTGTCACACTCGCATAGAATACGAGCTGATACTGACTCTCGGAATTGTGAACCAACCACTTTCCCTCCTGCCACGCCCCAAATAGCTTGGCAGTCTGGTAGATGACCTGAAAAAGCATATATAGTCGAATTGTTCAATTGTCAGCCAACAATGTGGACGTTGAGATGTTTTCCGCGCTAATGATGAACCGCATTACAGCACCCGAGCTAAGAAAGCGTCTGATTCACCAAGATTTCGACAAGTTCTTTAGTAATCCTTAGAAAAACATTCGTGTCACGGAATTGCCGGAGGTATGTGCGTGTGTACGACAATTTACAATCGCTTTCAGGAAACCGATTTTTTTCCCCAGAGAATTGCTTTTATTGCTAAGATAATAGTTGGGAACCATTAGAAAAAACAACAGAATTTCGAATTCAACACCGGACTTTGAATTCCTACTTTTCGCAAACACTCGACTTTTCGTCACTTCTGCCTGGTTGGCACTTTCATTTTTTGGTTGGTTTACAATCAAATGAACAGGGACACATTCTGGCCTGGTTTGGTCTTTTGATTAAGCGCTTAAATATCGCATTTTTAGAAATCAGTCCCTCGCCTGTCTTCTTACGTTAGAGTTGAATTGTCTAGGGGTGTTGGCTAGTTGGCCGTATATATTGCGTCCTGTCGCTCAGTTGTGTCGGACAGATATTTGGTCGAACAAGTGGTGTGGAGTGACCGCTCGTTTGTGTCGCTATCTTCACAGATATAAAAACAGAAACGAATTAAGACATGTTCCTCATGTAAATTTTCCAAAGAATTGCACATTTTACCGAACGTGAGTTGTCGTCTGGGCATATCAGCTCAACTTTTCGATCCTCCTCGCTAGGATGTGCTCAAAACGTTGGGCTCTTCTGTCAGATCAGTGCTCGAAATAGGCTTGTAAACATGCGTTTTCTAAAAGATGCCAACTGCTTTGAGGCAATGCGGCGTTGATCGGTGAGACGTGTATAAACGCTTGTTTGACACCACACGGAACGAAGGTCACTTCATTCTGAACTACAAGTAATGTATTAGTGCGTACGTGCACTAAATTAACGTTTGCTCAGGTGTACGCAATAATACCAGACGTGAAATAAAAATACAGATAATTGTGGAGACCACAAATATATTATACGATA
>JTDE01003884.1:48445-72338 GCA_014338405.1 Paragonimus skrjabini miyazakii | reverse complement strand
CTGTGTGCAAACAGCGCGCTGTCATCTGCGAACAGAAGCATACGCATTATTAAGGTATGTAACCGGATCGGGGCGCCGAAACGTTGAATATTCAGTAGGCGCTCATCCGTCCGGTGCTCTACCTTAACACCGTGCTCTTCAGAGTCCTGACAAGCAACTGTTAGCATGACAGTCAAATATGAGCCAAATAGGGATGGAGCCAAGACACAATTTTGCTTCACGCCAGTGACAATGTCAAAATCATCAGAGGTAGATCCACACGATTGTACCTTCACCCTTACGCCCATATGCAACAATCTAAAAAAATTGACGAACTTACCTGGATATCCAAGCTTGACAAGCACCGTCCACAGGGTCTCGTGGCTCACGGAATCAGAAGCCTTGGTGAAGTCTACGAAGAGGGCATACAGAGGCTGGTTGCGTTCCCGGCACTCCTCCTGAAGCTATCGAGCAGCGAACACCAGGTCGATCGTACTCTGATTCGCCCGGAATCCACATTGCTCCTCAGGAACATTGGCCTCCAAGACATCCGTATGCAGTCGGTTCAGAAGGATTATGGGAGGCACCTTGCCTGCGCAGCTCAGCAGACTGATACCACGAGAGCTGTCGGGGCACTGCTTGTTACCTTTACCTTTAAATAAAGGTACTATCACAGCATCCTTGAAATCTTGTGGCATCACCTCCTCCTCCTAGATGAAGTGGACCAGCTGGAGCAGTGCACTTTCCAGCGCCGGTCCATCATTCTGCAAAGACAACTAAGTCATACACACAAATCCAGATCAGGCAAGAACAAATATCAAGCTGAACCAAAACACAACACACTGACATCATCCACAACGAGTGCAACTGCTTTTTGTCCGGTTGCTCCCTTTTGGCCAATCTGATATGACTAAACCTGCAAGGATCGAGCTCATAGTCAACATAACCCACCGGATCAAAAGAGCACAGAAGCCTGAACGTCACGCCAAGGTAACAGGAAAGATCATGAATACTCGCGCACCTAGGTCATTGGAGGCTTGTACAAAACAGCATGCTGACCTTATCCTGTTATCCGGTTATGTAGGCTGTAGTCATCGCCTAGTGAATAATCCGGGTTCATGTCTGTCCATGTTTCTTCATGTTTTGCACTTTTAAGGGTCTGTTGTGGATCGGAATTTTGTAGACCACCATAGTCTCCACAGTGTTCATGTTACGCAATTGGTGACTCCACCATAATGGTTACCACCAGCCTGGACAGGTCCGAAAAGTCATTTTGCTTTACTCGATCAACTGACGGGCAACCCGTTACGGATATCAAGCCGAAATATATACTTGTGTTCACATCTCCTCGACGTACGAGGTATGTACATTCTGATATTCACCGGGCAGTGTTAACCACGCTCACTGCTGATGTCCATTAAACCCAATCACAGTCAGTAACATTAGTGAGCTTATGTAAATCATGAGAGAGTGGGAACAGTATTTTTAAAAAGGGGCCATTGTAACAATACCTTTGTGTGTTACATTAAAATCTGGTTACCTAAGTTATTCCCGTGGTATATTAAATCTTTTTAGTTCATGTTCTTTCACATTTTCCTTCGTTGCATAAGCGTTTCGGTGACCCATTCCTTGATGTTAGTTGTAACCGACTGTCTAGTTGAAATACGCATTACACGTGGTAATGACAGGCGATTTCGAATTGGTTTACGACAGTCTGTGCCAGCTACTATCGTAAAGTAACTTAGTTATCAGGCGAGCACTGATTGCTAGCATTTTTGAATGTACCTATGGCAGTAGCGTTAAGAAGTTAGTCAATAAATGCTAAAACCCATCTATGTTGGAGAAGTTTAGTGTGGCCTAGGCAATAACGAGAGGTAATTTGTAAACAGGGAGATGGAATATGGAGTGATGAACAGAGCTGGTTGCTGTTTACTTTTGAATGAAACAAGAGAACAGGCAAAGCCATTTACGGTTGTGCAATCGTCTACATGGAAAGCAATGTGAAAACTAGCTCAGTAGTTTACCTCAACAGGTACTATTCCGGATGCACCGCACAATGGCAGATAGTCAGAACATTTGGGGAGTACTCCAAAAGAGAGACCCCGGTGAAGTTGTTAGATTTTGCCTTATGGCCATATGCACTGAGTTACGTTTACTAATGTTGCAGTATTCCACTTCCTCAAGGCTGTTAGAGAACCCCATTTTTTTGTACGCTTCTAGTCTCCCCCAGTCGGTTTGTTCCAACTCGAAGACAGCATGATCTCAAAACTGATGGTCGGAGGGGGGATAACTCGGGAATAAAGGTAACTAGACCAATCCATTTATATAAAAAAGGCACAGTTGGAATTAATAGTTATATAGCTTACTATTATTAATTATGGGTCAACTACACCACCATATGTAAAGAAAAAAGTGATTTATTTATTAGTTAAACTCGGAATACGTAGCTGTGTGTGATTTCAACAAGACTGTTTCAAACCACACTGTGCGTGTGTGGTGCGCGATTACCTCAGTGAGTTAGTAAATGGCGGTTGGATGTACTGGGGAGGAACCATTGCATGATCACCAAAACCGTGGATCTTAACCCGCTCGCTCTTATTGTTCGGATTTACTTCAAAGGGGGTGATCAAGAACTAGGGGAAAATTGAAAGCAGTCACCGAACGTGAATTCAGCTGAACGCTGGTGACCATGAGTCAGACTGTATATGTGAGTGTGGATGGCAATATACAGAATGGGATATGAACGTGGAGACAGCTGTTATGCGATTACTCCATAACCTTAGCTTGCGTCAGTTCTATAATTTTCTCAAAATACCTTTCCTCCTCTATTTTTGACGATTTAAGGGTCTACAGCATCATTTAACCGTTTCAGTTTGCGAAATCAGCATTCAGGAGAACTTGCTTCGAGAAGTGCCCAGAATGACAGATGGAGTCACGCATCTACGGATGGGGCATCTCAAAGGTCTGAGCAATAATTCACATCAAACGGCTTCTTTAAATTTCGGGTAATCACAGACTTCAGAACTTCAGGTGAATAAACCATCAGGATTCAAAGTTAAGAGGTCGCCTGAAGATACTGAGTTGCCCGGGTGAGTAAATCACCTGTCCACATAACTGATATGGTCCGATAGGGAGGATGACATTATCTGGTCTCCATTTGGTTACGGTGGCAACCGGAGATTCAGACCAACCGTCAGTCTCGCATCTAAGCTTCCTGTCCATTTTTTTTCGGAAGGCGGAAAGCAGAATATGATCACTTACGCACAGAAGGGACACGGGTGTTGAATGGTCGTGCATCTATAGCCTCACTATTTTCCAACTTTTAGCAGCCTGACACTAGATGATTAGAAGATGCTCAAGCCGGAAAATTTCTGATGATCATGTCCAACAAAATGCTTCAGCAATCCTTAAGGTAAAAGACTGGCTCATCAGCTGGTAATATAAGAAAACAAGACTAGATAATTAGGAGAAAAACAGTTTTTTCTGTTTGGTTTCTTCCTGAGCTACTTCCCCCTCCAAAAACTGCTTGTCAGGCAAAGGGGTTATTTACACATACTATAGGTCATACTTATTGTATGCGCTATGGTGTTATGTCCGGCAAGCCTGGCAGTCCAGCATTTCGATTAGCAGTTTTCTTTTTCTTGTGTGGATTACAAACCAAGGCAATTCGTCGATTATTAGATAAACTACTGATCTAAGAACCATAGTCATACGGTAAATTTGCTGTTGCAAGCATAAGGATTTAGAAAGGTAGGTTTGTAAGTAACGGCTTATTTACGGAGAGCGAAATGAGAGACTCCTGTAGAGTAAAACCGATCTATTTGAGTTGACCTGAACAGTGGATGGGTGAGACATTTCGATAAGCACTAGTTTACCGTCGTCATGTAACTCATATGCATTGTTAAATCGCTTCTGGTTATTTAGGATAATCCACTCAGTAACGCACAATCAACAGTTCCAGTGTCGCCGATTCAGACAGTCGTTTTGATGGGACTATCTATTAAGACCTAAAAACTACAGAAAAGCCAGTCGGACTGATTAGAATTTATACGGTGTTGTTGACAAAATTACAATAAAAGTGCTCTCTCAGATTGACTGTAAATTAACGGGATAATCAAATCATCCAACAGAATAAAACAGTCAAAATGGGGCAACCAAAAACGATTTCCCAAATGGCTGTTATTCACTTAAAAAAAAGCCGATATAGATGGAAATGTAAGCCTGCTAGACAATACCAGGCAAAAAACTTTAGTCGATAACTAATGATAACTATAAAAGAAGAAAACAGACACTTTATATGTGCAGTCATAATACAAAGTTCGTCATGTTTGTTTACTACATACAGCAAATAATTTTAAGATCGGTTTTCTACAAACAAACCATTCATGCTTTAACGAATCAAATGTAACCAATCAACCTCTGGCCAGTTACAAGTAGCAAGGATCTTACTGACCAAACTTCTTGTAATCATCACTAAAGTGGGCTCGTCCACACAGTGATCATTTTTACTCAGTAGACGCTTCCTCACAGTGGTCACCTTTACGCAGCAAGCAGTCCAGAGTTTTGAAGGTGTTTCCTAATCACAAAAACCATCTGATTGCGTTTATCCCAAGGAACATCAATGAAGAGTGTTTGAAAAAGAGGTCGAGTCTAGAGAATCTCTCAATCTAAAGCAATTTCCCAATTGCTATCAACTCTTCTGCTGATGAGTTAGGGAAACCAACAATTCTATGGTTACCACACACCGAATTACTCGACTAATCCTACAACTAACATTAGGCTTCTGCTATCTTCAATATCAAATGAGACAAATCCTCTACTGACGCACTAAGCGCAAAAATTGAACAATGTAATATGTTCACTTTGACTAGTTGACCAACCGGTAGTGTATGTGAAGCTTTCTAAAATGAGTCCCATGGTATCCAAATTTAAATGGATCGATTGTATCTGTAGCGCCCCCACTTACATTAGCTGATGTCCGGCAATCAGTTGGATCGTTAAATGTAACTCACCCCACAGTTCCCTTGGGTCAGGGTGACACATGTAAACCTCGTTCCAGAGTTGCAAACACCAGCACACACAATCAACAGCACGCAACCATGCGGGTTTACCCACACTCTTGTGGCTGCACACGGTTTATTGCATTCTTTCCTGGATTAGTTTGTTTCAATAATCGTAGCCCAACGACATCTGAGTATGAACTGCACCACAATTGGTAGAGTAGACCTGAGTAGTAGTGGACGCATGTCCACACGGACTACAAGAAGTACGAATTAGCAAATGGATTAGTCATTACAAATCGTATTCATCGAGCAGACTGGGGCTGTATTAGTTCACAGCGTCTGTTGATGCACACACCGGGACTATGGCTGCTAATCGAGTTCATTCATCTGAAGGTTGTGATCCAAATGTAAACGATTTACTGAAATGTGGCAGCTAGCTATCTGTGAATGCTGTCCTACTCTCGTTAAGAACTTGGTCATATAGTTACAAGATGTAGGCACATGTGTTTGGGATTGCTGGAGTTTCGACAGGATTTTTCAAACTAGACACCACCAATCTCTTTTCTAATCAGTAGACCGAGTTTTTACCTCATGGTGATTTGATCGGTGAGCAGAGATATTAGTATGTGATCGGCGTTGTTGTTAAATCAGAATCATTACAGTTTACTCAGAGTAGATGTGCGCTAAAATACCGATTGGCTAAAGGTTTTCCATATACAATGCCTGGTCAAAAAGACTAGTAACTTCGAACACCTCTTACTGTGTTTATTCATGCTGTTAAATCTAGTGAACCGCGAGAAGAGCTTACGCATATGGTCATTAAAGGACAGTTTATGGTGTTATTATCATGGTGGTTGAGAAACTATTGGGGCAAGATAGCAAATCTGTGGGTGCACAAATCCGCCTTCCTTTTGTGTCATGAAAAGCGGGCGGGTTTGTCGACAGAAGTTGCCTGATTTTGCTCATTAGACTGAGAAGTAAGACCTTGTATGAACAACATTCCTTGCCACACGACAAAAAGTAATATCTGAGTTGTTTCTATTATCTCGACATGGCCACAATACAAACGGAATTAGCCGAACTGAGGTAAACTTTGTTAAAGTCAACGTCAACGTAGCACACACACTTGTTAACAAACAGTGAGGCTCAGCAGTTGAGCTTACGTTTGTCGAGACCAAGAATCCAACTCCGGCCCAGGTTCACGTAAGATGACCGTAAGATGAACGATCACTAGGTCAATGAGCAAACCCTCAAGATTCCGTCTTGTTCTGCTCGAGTTAAGAGGTTTATAGCTTCCCTGATAGATTCCGGTCATAATAGATCCTATTGTAACTCCCCTCTTGTTTCAATCCACCATCTCGTGATCGGGACTTTACAGTCTAGCCGGAACCACAAGTTTCATTTGACTTTCAGTGCAATGTAGTCATATAATGGGTGAGAAAGTGAGGGTTGTATATAGTACGAACTGACCATTTTTATGCTTTCATGCTTAACACTCGGATACGCAACAGTAGCCGGTGTCGTAACCGGAAAATGCGCTTAGCCTGCAAACCGTTTAAGGCACGAACTCCCGTACAGGATATGTTAAACATGGGACCACAAACACGTACACTGATTTGCACGGCTGACGTGCATTCACACATATTGGGTAATAGTATTTTGTCATTCGCCCTGGTGGCACTTCCTCCATAGCGCGTACACACTATTTCGATAGTCGCTTCTGGTCTGTCGTTTTCCTGGCGTTGAGGCTTGCCTTTTAGTTCCCGAGTGTACGCAGCCTCGTTTGTGAGTAGTATAGTATAAGCATACAGATTCTGGGTACGTTGTCATTCCTCTTGATGGCACTTCAGCCATAGTGCGCACACACTATTCCGATAGTCGCTTCTGGTCTGTCGTTTTCCTGGCGTTGAGGCTTGCACCTTAGTTCCTGAATGTCGCTTGTGAGTAGTATATTACTCAATGTGGAATATGAAACAATGTCGGTCACGCATGTTCTGTAAACTAGTTTCATTTGGTACTGAATTTCTAAGTGACCCATAGATTGATCGACCAACAAAGTGTCTATATCAGAGATGTCGTTTTGTTTGTAAGACACGCCACTAGATAGAAGATAATTTTGTGATGTCTGCAGTTTCCTCCACCTGAGGAAATTGTTATTAAAAATGTCACTAGCCACCGAAGCTCGATAGCACAGTTGCAAACAATGGTAATGTCATTATCAAACGGAACAGTGGTGAATCATGACTCATCATCAGACCAGGTAATTAGCTTGTTTAGAAGAGATCTATTTGCGAAAAATCTGGACTTTGGCTGGATTCGAACCGGGGACAGAAACACCATACCCAAACGCGGCAAGCACTCTACCAGCTGAGCTACGAAGCCACGCCGGAAGCTCAGAAATTTCACATTTGGACCTAGTTACCCACCCGAACGCTGGTTCGAATCCAACCGAAGTCCAGACTTTTCACAAATGGATCTCTTCTAAATTATCACATCTGCAAAACTACTTATCAGTATTTCAATGTCCATGCTCATCGGTGGTGTTGGTGGATTCCAGCGTGAGCTGGTCGAGAAATCCTGCTTGGGCGGTCAATCGGCTGGATCATTTGGTGGATTCCATATGACACAGTTGGTTGGTTGGGTAACTAGGTCCAAATAGGAAATTTCGTAGCTTCCGACGTGGCTTCGTAGCTCAGCTGGTAGAGCGCTTGCCGCGTTTGGGCATGGTGTTTCTGTCGCTGGTTCGAATCTAGCCTAAGTCCAGATTTTTCGCAGGTGGATCTCTTTTAAATTATCAAGGTTGTCAAAGTACTTGTCAGTAATTCCGTTAACTTGTCATCGAGGTTCATGATTGAACTAATCTCTGACTCTGAACGTATTCATTCAGGACGAACGAAGTCACTTTGGATCATATACGTTCAAACGGATCGTCTAATCAAGTTCATAGTATTGAGAATCTGTTATGGGTAAAATGCATCATACAAACACGCTGGATCTAGGAGTTTCTGGATGCACAAGCACTCATAACGCTAAATTGTCTTTCGAAGGGAACGTGGGCGATTGCATTTCTGTAAGGTAATTTGTTGTCTACCGTTTACAGATCATCGGCATGATCTTTGCATGCTTCAAACCTTGAAGTATGAGGTAGGTGCTCATAAGCAGTGTTACTTCCGATTCCCAATCTGACAGCAAAATACTCAATGGTTCATCTGATGTATGTGTTCCTTACTTCGTAAACTGACTGAGGATCTTTAATACTGATAAGCAAATTCTACCAACATGGATTTGGACCAACTTAAAACATTTGATTAGGTGAACTCCAGAGACTTGACGGGTTCAGCTCGATGTAAACCTTGCATGAGTGATTTCGTTGTACCGGAATGTTGAACTTCAACCCGACAGATAGTGTTTTCTTTTAAACTTTATGGACGGAAAGTTTTGGTAGCCCTTGCCAATAGTTGTCAAAAGTGACCCAGAAGTTGACGACTGTTTTTTTAAATCTAATTATAGTGCTATGTCACCCACTTTGACCCACGGTAATTGTAGAACATGAGACGGCGGCATAAGGTCAGGTGACCAACGACTAGCATCAGGATGTGTGTGCAATACGTAGGTCAGTCATCTGTGAACCTTGTTTCAGAGTTGTGTTCCAGCTAATCGCTTAAGTCACTGGGACCCTTGCCGCGTCTGAGATCACTATTTCTGTACAACTTACGATCACAAGGACACGGAATGGTACTTGTAAAATTCATGATTCTCGTCCTACCGGATTCATCAGGTTAGCCGATAAGTGCTTCTGTTCGTAAAACAAACAGCCGTCAGTTCGAACTTCGTTTGGCTTATTCCTACTTGACAGTCCACTCATGAACGAATTCGGTCGCAGGTTGTTCGTTTGAGGATGACCAACATAAACTATTACAGCTCTAAAAATTGTGCAGGATGCTGATAGCTTCTTGAATACATTACCTTAGGGGCATGACAATCACGTTAATCATTGTCAAGTTTTATTACGAGTTGATGGCCTCATTACGTTCCTTTCTCATGGAACGACAGTTTCATTTTGCTCAATGCAAGATTGACCTAATTTTGGCAACTTTATCCAACAGTGATCTTGAGTATTACCATTGGTTCAGACAACCGTTGTGAAGATCACTTGTGGTTGCCAATGCCAGCCTAACACGCTCAAAACTGAGCTTATGTTACGCGTTTGTTAAACAGCTACTGTTCTGCTCACCGCTTGTGGTTCTATCAGGTCGTCTGATCAGTAAACCAGTGGACTGTTTTGGCCAATCGCTAAACTAAACAGAGAGCAGGACTCTGATTGGTTAGGTGGAAGCGTATCACAAACACTGGTTCGTTGATCACAGCTGTTTGCACAGAAGTCGGCCTACATAATTCAACTTTGTGCACTTGCACTAGAGCCCAAAACTGGGGCGCTGACGGCGCGCGGCAAGCCATGACTAAACAGAATGATCAGACGAACCAGTTAATGATCAGAGAATTGTGTCGAATCCTGGAGGTGCAAGCAGATGTAACGGTACAAGACTTGAAAAAAGCGTATTATCGATTAGCAAAGCGTTTTCATCCAGACAAAAACCCGAGTGATGCACTTGCCACGAATCAGTTTATTTTGGTTAGCTCAGCCTACCAAACTTTACGCTCGGAACTGACGCTGGATGATATACCGAACACGGAACAGGCGACGAATGTTCACCAGAAGACAACCGTGTGAGTTCTTACTTTCATCAACCAGTCAGAATCTGGTTGCTGCGAAAATAAAAAAATATCTTTGAATAAAGATTCCGAAGCTTAAATCCAAAATATCTAGTAGTTTTATTATTGTGGTAGGTTGTCCGTTTCGATGGGAAGTGTCGTCAGTTCGCGCCTTAACTCCGTTACAAACTTTTCAGGTCATAGTTACCGACGGTTTATAGGCACAAGTGATGGGGATGTATTCAAAATGATTACTAAGGCCTTTTCAGGGCTGGTGAAGTCAAAGCCTTGCAACGGAGGTAAAATCACACGTTTTCAATGGAGTTCAAAACCAACGAAGTGGTCGTTTAAGGGAAGAAAAAAGTTTGTGTTTAACTTGGTACTGTTGGATCAGCTTAGGATGATGATGTTTGACAATATCTTCTTGCAACAGTCAGTGCCGCGTACAAGTGGCGTAGGACACCAGATAGGTTTTTAAGTCATTTCAACATCCATCTGTGATCAAATCTTCCTAGTGGCAGTTGGATCAGTTGTCCTAGTCATAGGAACCACTGGTCGTCCTTGTTGTTTGTCCTTCTCTGACACCTCTCACTGTCCATGTGTGATCAACATGTCTTAAAAACTGATGTCTCTACGGCCATTTTTAAATCACAACTGCTTGTAAGATCAACTATATGTAACACTTAAGGTCCCAATTTGATTCGATTTGTTAGTGATCTATGGTTGGTTATTCACTAAGGCAAACGGACGTTTTGTCAAATCAGTGACCTATATACACTATTCGGCGTCAACCATATAATTGACTAAACTCGTAGTTGTGTTGCGATTGAACTCATTGGAATTACGGAAGACAGTGAACTAGCTCTAGCCCCGACGAAACAGAACAGAAGACCAGGAGCTGTGGTTACAGCTACAGTTCATTTTGGGCCGTAAGGATTCTTATAGTTGGCAATAAGTGAAACGATATGAGCGCCAAATCGATCACACTACGTCTTTCAGGTGTTTGAATCGTGTGGGCTCTCCTGACTGACAATTGCTGGACCAATTGTATTAGGGCGACTAGGACACTGTTGTAAACCTTCCTAAACAATACGCTGGTTCGTCCTTGCTATCGCAATGCGCTTGGCAGAATTCGGATTCTCCTCCTGTTAATAATTCACACGAAAATCTCGGTCCCGAATAGTACCACGACTGTCCCCGTATTCGCTCCCAAGACAAGCCAAAAGACGCGTACAAAAAAAGCTTTGTTCCGCTCCGAAACGTGTGCAGCCAAGGCGACAAGGACAAAGTACTTACAGGGGGCACAGTGACCATAAGAACATTCCCAAATCATAAAAAGAGAAGGACATTTATCGGAAAAAAAATAGTTAGGGTCACTAGTGTGCACCACGGAGTACAAAGTCTGACGGCTAAATACTAGCCAAGTCCACCTCTCGGCCGTTCTGAGCAAGCCCGTTAACTAGGACAAAGTCAATCGTTTCTTCTTTCTCACGGCGTAGGCGCCTTCGGACGGTAACAGGGTAGGCGCCCTAACAGACATTCATGAATGATTGTGTTCGTACGGTTCCCATTAGTGGCTCCGAAAATATATCGTGTTCTGCAAACAGCTATCTTAGAAACCTGGATTACTACAGGTTACCGTCCTAGTCACCAGCCTTCGGCGTGAAATGTGTTTTCTGAAACGTGTGATCGGGGCTTGCTAACTTTATCGAGATAATGGAAAAGTACGAACAGTTTATTCACAATTCTGTGCAATCCACTATTCTTCCAATGCTTCAACATTCTCGTTTATTCTTTCTGACTGTGAGTGTGCACTCAAAAAGTCATTGTTTTCGGTCCGGACAATGAGCAGGGCATTCCCAGGGAATGACCATGTTAAACACTGTACCTCACACATTAGACACATGCCCCGATAAAATACAGAAGGCTTTCTTCTAATGAACACGTCCAAAAATAGGGAAATTTTATCTACTTAAACATAACTTGATCCTCTAAAAAAGTCAGTTTTTAGCATATATTTTTGAATATTTCAAGTATGTTCCGTGAAAATTCACAAACAATGTTCACTCTTCTGCTTATAGCTATCAGCCCAACTTTTGTTGAGAAGGTTTATTCCATGTACCAATACACACATCTTCTGAACAAAATAAGTTTTTAACTTTGCGCCCTTTTTTAAAAGTGCGACTTGACCAATCCGAAAAGTGTTAGCAGTAACTCTCGGATTTTTTTTGATGCTTGGAAGTTAACTGCTATCTATTGCTAGGAGATTATTTTGTACGATCCCGGCGTTGAAGTTTCCAATTATGTGAAACAGATTATTTCAGAATCCATTACTCTAAACTTTACAGTTCACAAGGTTCCTTGAGATGATTGATTTGCTTGTTCAGTCTATTTCACGTACGGGTCACCCACCGCTGGCGTTAACGACGGGTAAAGTCAAGGGTGGTCTAAATCTTGGATACACTCGAGTACGGCTGTTTCGCGTGTGAATTTCAAGCCGTAAGTGATTGATCCAGACCACGTTAATCCGGCGCAACGAAGTTTAGGAGCAGTGTGGTGTAGCATACATCACCTGCTGTGGTTTGTCAAACTTCGTCAATACTGGAACATGACATAAGTAGTCCGATCACATGTGTGCTTCTGATTATTGTTTTGAATAATCTTATAAGGGTATAAAGTCGAGACGGTATCGTGGCTGTTCTTAACCGCTTTGGTCTCACTAATCGGTCGCTTTCTTCCCCATGTCCTGTGTCTTCCGGTACAAGATAGAGCGATACCCATCTCCTAATAGTGGTTAGCAAATCTTTCAAATTTTAGCCATTCATTATCCTCATTTGGGCACCCACTAATGTGATATTCTCTTGAGGCCGCCCTGTAAAACTCACCTGCTCTTTCCAGGCAGAGAACCCACTGATTCACAGCCAGACGACAAAGGGTCACAAGGTTCGTAATAGTAGTCGACGAGTCGTAATTTCTCTCAAGCGTACAGATGGTGGACGTATATGACGTCTCCGAGTGTTGCTGAATGACTATAACAAGCTGCTCCCAAAAAGGCGATAATGTAAGCCAACCACAAATGGGAAGCCGTTACTTCTAGCCTTTTACATACGTCGTGCGCATGTTTTTCAATATTACCTATATAGGTGATTAAGATAGGTCATCATTGTTTCTAACCAGGATGTGAGACATATGCTGAATCGGAGCCAACTAATCGAACGTGCGAAAAGTCCTAGATGAATCAAACTCTATCTATAACCCCCATATCATTTTTCTAGTTAAGACAGAAGCAAATAGATGTACTGCCAGATAACTTTGTTTGCGATCAATGCTTGCATGACAATAGTTCACTTCAGAACCTTAGACTATTTCAACTCACTTTTGTGATTTATACTCAAACTGCTATCCAGTAGCATGTTACTAGGAGAAAATTTAATATACTTTACAACAAGTATTGCTTTCCTAGTCCACAAAACACAGTACTGAGTTCGTGACCGAACATGTTTAAAATAATCGAATAACTGGTGCAGAGGTTGGGATGATCGCTCAGTCAAACAGTTTTATAAGTAGGTGGCAATAAGTTTGTTGACGCCGTGCACGTACGATTCAACGTCGTCTTGTTTGTGAAAACATGGCATATTTTGATTATTAATTACGAACGATAATTACTGATTCCATCGTATCAACCTCTCGGAGAACTCAGTGCACAAAGAGGGTGACCATGGACGAACGACACTGTCAGCGTCCTCACATACATAACGTTATCATGTCAAGCAAATAGGGTGAGATCTACGTGAATATAATGCTTCGTAAGCATAGAGGAATCGCTGTGCAGTTAAGTACAAAGACCAGTTTCGAATCAGTGCTGGCAAACCGCGCTACGCAACAAGCAACGTTGGAAGCGCAACCTAACGTAGTTTCAAACGGAGCATTCCGGCAGATGAACTGAACAAAACGTGGGTTATCATTAGATCCATGTGATGATCAGTCTATTTAATTAAGATGACCTTGACCAGTTTACGAAGAGTTGCTTGAAGCTATGAGCGTTTAAATGACTGCAAAACGCAGCACCCCGGTCCATCTCTTTCTTATCATTAGTGGCCTGGATTAAAGAAACATAATCGGTAATGTATTTGACAAAAAAGACACCAAACAAGAAACAATATAACCAGGAACAGATGGCTAAGTATACATGGAAAATTCCATCATACTTTGCACGTAGACGAAAATAAAACATGGATCGAGTCATTGCCGGTTTAGAACATTTCCATCCTAACCGAAACGAAAATCCACTTATAACAAATGTTAGGATATTTCCAATCGAAATGCATACATTGTCGGTTAGTGTGAACACTGCTCACCGGGTATACACTCATTCGCGCAAATCATCCGTCTTCCCTGTAAACGTAGGTCACACGAGACGCAATGTGTTTCTTAGTTTATGAGGCCAAAATGCCACTATTTCCCCTCTATAGCGTGTCACGTTTCTAAACACTGTTATCTCAGTTTAGCTCCGTGTTTTATCACATTGTCTTCTGATAATCATGAGCCACGGTCAACGGAACTTTGCGCCATCTCACTACAATTGTTTCAATGGATCGGAGTGGTATTCTGCCCCATTTACAATCTTGATAGTCTTGGTTGCTTTCTTAAGAGAGTTTGATCATGTTGCACTGTTCAGAAAAATTCAATTGCCTTTCTCTGTGCTTTCCTCCATTGTGTGCGTGGTGAATGTTGATTAGTTACCTAGGCAGCAAGTCCACAATAAATAATGGATGAGTAGAGTGGATTCAAATTCTTCTAAACTGTGAGAACACACTAAAACGAGTAAACCTCTTGGTGAGTTTGAGCCCTTTTTCCGTACACACGTTGATCATAATATGGGATAATAGACACTATGTGCCAATAAAGCCAGCCAGCCAAAGAAATGATGAATGTTGCATTCGGGTGGATTTTCATGTCACCCTCATTCGAAGAAAAACACTTGATTCAATTTCATTCTTGTTAGAACTCGGCATTAGTGCATATCCTCGACACAACCAGAGTGTTAACCCCGGTCCAGGTTTTCATAAGACAATTATGTTGGCTACTAGCACCACTAATCTCATGTTAAACACGACAAAATTAACTTGAACGAACTTTCAGCCATTCCTAATTGTTTAGAAGAGACCCAATTGCGAAAAATCTGGACTTCGGCTGGAATCGAACCAGCGACAAAAACAACATGCCCAAACACTGCAAATGCTCTACCAGCTGAGCTACGAAGCCACGTACGAATTTTTTACTTGTGAACAGTGATCGATAAACATCTAGTCACTGAAATTGACAAGCGACGAGAAAAGCCCAATGGCAGACGATGAAAAGTCTTTGTTTGTAGATCTTTCGGAAACATTCAAATGTTGCGATAAAATGTGCGCCGTTAGAAACGGAGGCATTGAACTCTATAGGGGAACCTTCAGGCCTTCGTAAGAAAACTTACCAAAGTTAACAGGTTGACAGTATAACCGAAGTGGAGGAAGGTAAGCGTGTAGAAATCGTGCAAGAAGTGGCCGAATAAATAAACATTTCAATCGGTTCACAAAAAACACTTGACATTTAACTATATACAATGAAAACATATTCAGAGACACAATTGCGAAAACTCTGAACTTCGGCCAGACTCAAATCAGTAACGGAAACAGCATGCTCGGACTGGTCGAGTGTTCTACCACTTCAGCCATGAATCGTATTTACAAGAAAGACTACTGTCAAAGGCCGCTTATAAAAATCATGAGTGCTTGTTGATTCTGTTGGAAAGATCAGCTGTTTGATTATTTGTGTAGATAGCAAGTATTCCATTACAAGCACATAACGTGACAGAAATGTGTATTACATTTCAAATAATCCAGTTGTTCGAGTTCATTGAGTCCACTAACCCAAATATCGCATTCTGTTAATACAGAAACAGTTACTATAAATAACCTGCTTTAGGGACAATAACTAGGAGGTCCACCAAATCGCTAGGTTGGAAAATGAAAGCTTATCAACTCAGAATCAAGACAATAGATGTACATTTTCTAAACTTGTACATATAATGTGGTGGACTGGCAGGCAGGAAGTGCGAGCATTCCAACTCTCGGCGGAATACCCCACCACAGGGTGGAAGGTGCGTTCAAAAACCTACGGTGAGCGGATGGAGAACGGCGTGGGCGACCGAATGAGTCATCCCTCGACCGGATCGGACCAACGGGCGAGACGTGGCAGCCAAAATAGAATGGATGACCAAATTGAAAGCGTGATTATTCCAACACTGGCAGGAATATCTCGACACCGCTGTGGAGTACGTTCAAAGCCCACAGTGGATAGACGTAGGACAGTACGAGCGACCGGACAAGCTATCGCTCAACGAAATCGGATCAACGGACGAGGAATAGCAGGCAGAAAACCCCCGGGTAAAAGGCGCCAATCACACACCTGAACCGGGTAGAAGCGCACACGACGCGTGAACGGAAACCTGGGGGTTTGTGGACTGGAATTGTGATTCAAAATCGCGAGCGCTCGTGTGGCATGGTAACTAGCGGGTTGGGCAATAAAGATTGTGCTTTACTGGACGCTTTTTCGCTACAATAAGTGTGGGATAAACGAGCGACACAAAATTCGCTCATTTGCGTAGCTGGTCTTGTAGTTGCATTATCTGTCCGCCGGCAGTACAGAGCTAGTTAGCTTGTTAGAAAGTTCCTTGTTAACCGGTTTGTTTGCAATCTTACTCAAGTATTTTCCGTGTTCCGAACGCTATCAAATGTTGTCACTTACTGTTTATACCATGCTAGTTAGTAGTGTACGTCTGATTAGTTATTTCACTACATATCGCAGAGTTGAATTGATAATCTACGCAAATCCAGACTATACCAAGGGTTTATTAAATTAAATAATTTATTACTATGTATGTGGGTAAAGAAGTATGCTGAAAATGATTAATGAACCTAACCACGTATGAATTGAGCATCAAATACACTTGATTGCGGTTTCCATCTACTATGAGCTGTTGTTGAAAGGAGCATCATACTCGGATTTCGTGCTCCTTTGAGCTTATTAGTAGCACGCATCCTTGTCTCGATTGAGATTTGAAACTCAGTCCAGACATCTCCGGGTCAATCGTGTTAGTCACTAAACCATTGACGGAACTTTCATGTATATAAACATTCAGTCACAATCGTTTGCAACTAATGCTTGTATTACCTAGTAGTTTCCAATGAGAACTCAATAACTCTCCTGTTTACTTCTAACCTCGATTCTGCCTTAGAGATCTAACATGTTGAACAACCTTCTTAAAATGAGTTCAGCAGCCTGGAATTATAGTGCGTGTAAATTGGAAAAAATACACATTTAAGTAGTAGCATCACATTTTGATTAACTTTTTCGATGAACCTATTTCGAAAAAAGACAGTGACTTCTAGTTTTGCACTTTTTGAGACACCACTTTTTTGCGTACGTTCAACTTTGTGAATCGAGGTGTTGCTTTTAAGAGAAACTGCTAATCGTATGGATAAAGTGAGCAGTTAGTTAAATTCTTCAATATCGGTAAGCACTCTTGGTTGTAGAATGGCTGAAGTAGAGAACCACTGTTATCCGATTATAAATTTTGTCAACAAAGTACTTTTTCAATAGGATTCACAACAATAAAAAATGCATTGTAGGCTGAAGTTTTCACTTCTTCAGAGTCTTCTTTCTGTATGTTTGCTTTGTTCTGATCAAGATTTGACTTGTGTTCATTGTGTTCATGAGATGAAGATGTCCACTTTTACGATTTTAACCACATGTGGCCCATTCGAATCAATTAACATGAGTTATCGGACAGAACTGCCCTATAAAAAACACCCTTTTTTTGCCCTTATCCCTTCCATTTCCTCTCCTGTGTCTAGGAGACGTGCCAACTCGGCTCAAAAGCCGACTAATACGGATACCACTTTGTCTCCGGCTTCAAAGCCATCGCGACACAAGTATGAAGGCATCCAAATCGATGAATTGCTGGCCCGTCTATTCCAAACCAATTTCAACAACATAACAACAAAGACTGGTAAGTAGAGATTAGTGTCATAAACTTTACAATAATTTCTTTTAATAACGGGATGGAAATGACCAAGACATTGCTAGTTACAGGCCTGTAGGAAACATCAATGTTATGACGCGAATTCCATGCGCCATTTTATAATGTTGAATAGCAACTTTTCACCACCATTCAACGAACTTTTGGACCCTCGTTAGTTTGCTATTTCTACACTTGCGGGATCAGTGTTAATCTTCATGGCTTGTAGTTTGTTTTCTGTTGTTTTTCCAATCTTGTAAATTAGTACAGTTTTAAGTGTATGCGCCGCATACTTACTATTGCTGTTCTTTTTTGTAAAGGGTTATTATTTAAAGAAAGTATGTAGATACTGAAGGTGTGCACATTAAACTACTAACACACGAGAATCCGTTTCGAAATCGGTGCTGGTTTTTAGATCCTAATGAAAAACGGATCAAGCAGTCGCTTAGCTGATTATCAATTAGAGCTGTCATGAATTTGGAGGTGATCGAAACTAGTGTGATCAGTGTGCAACCAATTGTTGATTGTGGTTATCATCCTTGAAAATATGCGGAACAGTGCATGAAATATTGTCAGTGAGAAGACTGTTGTAACGAAAAAAAGAATGTGAATAACTCGCTGAGTGAATTGATGAGTCATCTGACATATCACTTTAGTAAGGGTAGTGAGGTGATATTGGGCTTTAGATACCTGTTGTCTGGAAACATTTTCAAGTTCTGAAGGAGTATGTTTGGTGTAAAAACTCATCCGTTTTAAGGCGGTGGTAGCGTAAGTCTTAAACATGAGTACTAGATCTGAAGAGCTGGTAGTAAAGAATTTGAGGTATGTTTTTAGCAGAGAGAGAGAGTTTACAGTAGTGAAGGTTCTGGGATTTAGGTTATTTCAAAATTGAACACCACCCCCACTCGATCGCGGCCTTTGCATTCAGATAAGCCCTTCGGCTAGCCCACTTCGAAAGGAAGCACTAGACTCGAGTTTCGCTCTTATTAGAGCTCATCAGTAGTGCATATCCTTGTCCGGATCGGAGTTTGCACTCTGACACTCGTGCCTGTGAGACTGACGTGTTAACCACAACAGGCATGACCGAATAATTAAATCCAAACGCTCAACCACAACCTTGTATGAATAGTGTTCAACTTGCCCGATCATTTCGAAAGGAGAATGAGCAGAATCACTCTGTTCTATCCAATCGATAACCCCGTGATCAGGACTTCTCAGTTAGGTTGAAGTTACTGTCTTCATTGAACATATTAATATGTAAGTAGTAGACGAGCTTTGGAGTCAATCGCTTTTAGTGCTTTAAGTTAGTTTAGAATCATTGTCATCCTTTCTGACGAGTTGCAACAGGTGCCGGTAGTTGTCGTCTTAGAGAGTTGTGCAGTGTTCGATTACAATCACATTTTGTTCTAGGTCATTGTGAACCCAATTCACTCAACCACCAAAAATGTAGGAGCTCAGTGCATCTGGGACTAACGTAATTATATAACACAATGGATAGGATTCTTTATGACACAGATCTGATTAACTCAACGCACCAATCGACTTCCAAATTTGGTATCGGCAAGTGAAATCAACCGTCAGATGCTTGTTTGATCTACGAGGTGGCACAGCTCAAGATGAATGACACTTGTTATAAGTCATGGATTACATGCTTAGCTCCAGTTTTTCACATTACAAAACACAGAATGGACAAGGATTAAAGAAAGATGTCAAACTTTATCAGTACCTGGTTGTGTGTTAGATGATGTAGTAGGAAAGATGGGGGTAGAATGTAAACTAGAAGTCAGAGAAGAATAATACTGGGTAAAACATCCGTTAATCAACCACAGTCCACCATACCTTCTTTCCAATGACTAAGCAGTTGGACAACTCTTTTCGATGCGTCGCATGAACGTTTCGAGAATGTGCTCGAACTCATTTACTGATAACATCATCGCAGCAGTAAGTTGTATAGAAGTACTGGCAAATTACACTCAAAACTGCATTGTCTGTAAACTCACCTGTTCATTTACTTTAGTGGTTTCGGTGACATGCACCTGAGACAAGCAATTAGACAAACGAACTGTAGATTTCGTAACAGATGACGCTGGTTGTATAGAATTTTACATGATAAATGTGATCTACTGCTAACATTCCTATTGTACAAGGTGATTTGCCCGACTCTAAACAACCTACTTGGGTATAATCGTTAATGAAATGCCATGAGCTTCTTTGCTGTCGGTCGTTTTACTATCACAATAAATTAAATGACTAACAAACTGGAAGTAATAAGGTTGTTTAATTAGTTCAATATCAGAGTGCATCACTGAATCGAATACTTGTTACAAATTTTCCCGGTGAGCTATCTAAAGCGTCCTGGAAAATAGGTCAGCTATCAG
This sequence comes from Paragonimus skrjabini miyazakii, assembly GCA_014338405.1. Classification (NCBI taxonomy): domain Eukaryota; kingdom Metazoa; phylum Platyhelminthes; class Trematoda; order Plagiorchiida; family Troglotrematidae; genus Paragonimus; species Paragonimus skrjabini miyazakii. The sequence goes on along the minus strand of JTDE01003884.1, from coordinate 52,203 downwards.
AATAAGGTTGTTGGCCATTAAGACACAACTGAGAGACAAACTGACATAGTTTGAAATAGTCATTTAGGGACTTTGTCCATAGGTTCTGGTAACCAGTTTTTTGCATCCAAGCAAGTTCTTGATACATCACAAGCGACCAAAATGTGGGACTTCGGTCTGGTTACATTTGTCAGGTTTCGGAGTACGGTAACACAACAGTGCTCAATCTCATCATACAACCTCTCATTCTGTGTCACACTGTCTACTATGCGACAAATTTTTGCCCATAGCTTACAGTAACAGCAACAATTGATAAACTGTAGGCCTTGAGATCCTGTAAGTTAAACAACTGTAAATCTCATGCGGAATTCCGTAAACTTTCTTTCGCAACTCAACATAAACCGGAGAAGATTAATGTGTTGGCATTGCAGTGACTGTCCTTAAAATGTTAAACATATTATCTGAGTAAAAGACCATCTATATGACACTTAGTGAACTCCAAACATCTACTGGGCGACTATGTCCTATACTCACCAAAACAGTCTCAGTGGAAAGACAACTGGTAGACGGTACTGTCTCGGGCCTCTTTTCTTCCCACAAACAACCAATACAATGATAAACATTTGCCGACAAAGATGTGCCTGTTTACGAAAAATAGTTATTATTGTATCAGGTCATCTGGAACTTCGGCACAACAGATGGAAATTGTGTTGAACCACGGATAAGCATGCATAATTCACCTGGCAACTTAGACCACTCATGTAAATTTGGGGGCGCCTACGATATTCTGAACAAATCATTGTTTAACCGATCGGCTAGACACCGGTGTTTTTTTACTTCTGAAGATTTCAAAAAACATCAACAAACTGGTGAAGGTGAAGATGATAAGTGAATGGAGATGAGTTAGTAGACAACAAAACGACAAACAGTTACAATTGTTAGGTAAAACTATTTTTCATACTAAACACTACATAGTACTCACAATTCGCTTGAAGTTACCAACTGGCGATCAAAGTGTTGTTACGTATGTTATGAAGATCTCGATCCTGGTGTTTCTTGCCTGAAGACACAATAATAGTTTGTGCCTTCAGTGTTCAAATACATACGACAGCAATGTATTACTAAACCGACGTTTTATTCAAACCATCTCAGCCATGACTATATGTAGTTCAGGTTGGGGTACCGAGTGTTCGTCAGGTCTTCAGTTCTAAAATTCACTGTAGTTTCGAGGCTTGAAGTGGTTGGATCGACAAGTGCACGAAAAGTGTGCAAGTTACGAACAAAATATTGTACTCTTAAGGACTGTCACCACAGTATCAAGTGAGTGTCAATAACATGAATTGCTTATCACGTCTCTATGGAAGCCAATTTGTTTGACAAGTAACATGCACAGGCTAATAACGTCCAGTCTTTGTAATTGTTACACCTCTCCGTTCCATTTAAATGACTTTAATAGGTGAGGTGAGGCCATTAGAAAGGCAATGGTTGGATTCAGTTAAATCCCATGCTGCTGCATTTTCTAAGTTGTGGTCCTGAACTGTAGAAATGTCAAAAATACATTCAGAACCTGGGACCCATAATACAATTGTGCAGCTTTGTATATACGTATACAGAAAGTAGATACTATGAATTATTATATACAAGCCAAGTAAAAAATGAACCCATATTGCTTGCACATATGTGTTTTGGTGAGATACCTTTCCACTCCCACTTCCAATAGCCACACAGTCAAAGTAACACGCTCCAGCTCATCTGTTTTATGACTGTACCTCTGAGACTACATTTGGGATATCTTTCTGCAAACAGTTCGGGTGATTTGCTTTGATGGTTTAATGGTACTTTGACTCCTTTCTTTGTTCTTATTGGCCAATGGCTTCGCAAGTGACGTTAGTTTCCCAGTCAAGTAGTCACTCATCGTTTGTAGGTATGGCTTTTAATAATTTCTTCTTTTCGCAAGGGGCCGACTGTAAAGTCTATGGGGATGCGACAGCTGCGATCAATTGTGGGTGATGTTCAACTTAAAATTAACTAAATTCCTGACCACTCATCAGAACGCTTCGTAGACAGGCTGGTAGACCATTTGCTGCGTTTGGGTCTGTTGTTTCTGTTGCTGGTTCGAATCCAGTCGAAGTCCAGATTTCACGCAACTGGATCTCTTCTAAATTTCTTCCATCGTAATGACGTTATCTGGTTCACAAACTAGATGCTTAACTTGACCAGTGGTTGTCGTATTCTCTTTATATGTATCGAAAGTTGTAGTCAGAAGATGAATCCCATAATTGTATAATCGCAGAATGCCAGTGTACTCAAAAACTTTCTTATCCAGGAACGTACGTATAGGACACCTGCGTTGTTGACAGTGCACTTGGTTGAGCACACACTCAACTGGATAACTAATCTATTGAAATCAACAATCTTGTTCAAACCAACAGTCAGTAGTCACCAGTCATTTGATTCACCCTTGGACAGGCGTGTTGGCTTTTGCATACTGCTGTAACATGTGCGGTTGGATATCCGGTCCGTTCACAGTGTATTTGGGTAATACTGAAGGGAAGAAATATGTTAGCATGTGTTTGGGAATGATGTGTTAATGAGCCATCTGATACAGGGAGCTGCTGTAAGATGCGCCGTGGTTAACGCAACGAGTCTACTTTATGTTGCTATTAAGATGGTTGGTTTGCATAGAGCTGATTACTGATGAGTAGTAGGGGATTTTGATTTTTCATATAGATTGACTCGGTCGTGCCTAACGTGAGGTCAATGGCGTAGTGGTAAACACGGTTGCCTCATGAACAGCATGCCCGTGGTTCAAGTCCCGGCAGTGGCAAGGATATGCACTACTGACGAGCTCTAATGAGAGCGAAACTCGAGTCTAGTGCTTCTGTTGTTCGAAAGGGGCCGACTGGAAAGTCTATGAGAATGCGACAGCTTCGATCAATTGTGGGTGATGTTCAATCTATAGAGCTGATTGGTTAACGTCCCGTCGTACTGGGACTTAAAGTGGAGTGAGAGGGTGCTATTACGGAAATTTGGCCTGGCAATTTCCCTTAAGAAATCAATCCACGACAAACACGCCAGTTTTTGGTGTCACTTTCAGTTCAGAAGGGACACTATGAATATAAGAAAGGTAGTCAAAAGAGGGTTATATGGTCTATAGTGTAGTGTGAATCTAAAATGGTTTTTGTCCATATGGTCGCTTATTGTTACAAAGTCAATTTAGACGTCGTTTTCAGGTCAACTGATTGAGTTGTACATGTTCACATTACGTGTATAAAAAGTCGCATCCTGAGGACTGTAGAGCTTACTGGAATCCAATTTTGAAGCTCAAACATCTGTGCACAAGAGTCTCCCGGAAAAGCACTCAGGTTGCCATAGCCAACAGCTGATGTGTCAGTCGATACAAAATCACACTGACTATGTCCTGAATTCAGGAATGATTGTAGATCCGCAATATACTACTGTAGTGAGGAGGGGCGATCGTGCTATACTGCTCACACCACTGCTATTCAGTAGTGGGGAGCCAGGGCATAGATTTTGACATTGAAGTAATCGTAGGAAAATACAAGAAGAAATATCGGGGTGCAGCATCGCATGAAATGGTTCTTGGCACGTAAAGGAAGGCAAAGGAACTGAGCATTGATGCCTGTGGCGACCGTGACGGTCTGGGCCCAGTACCGTATGCAAAGGAGTGTTTTTGTTTGTTGTCTTGGTGAAACGCATGACGCACCTGTTGCTTTCTTGAATAAACAATCCTTGTGCCATCCGCGTTCTTGGTTCAC
>JTDE01003884.1:19962-48345 GCA_014338405.1 Paragonimus skrjabini miyazakii | reverse complement strand
TATACTGCTCACACCACTGCTATTCAGTAGTGGGGAGCCAGGGCATAGATTTTGACATTGAAGTAATCGTAGGAAAATACAAGAAGAAATATCGGGGTGCAGCATCGCATGAAATGGTTCTTGGCACGTAAAGGAAGGCAAAGGAACTGAGCATTGATGCCTGTGGCAACCGTGATCGTCTGAGCTCAGTACCGTATGCAGAGGAGTGTTTTTGTTTGTTGTCTTGGTGAAACGCATGACGCACCTGTTGCTTTCTTGAATAAACAATCCTTGTGCCATCCGCGTTCTTGGTTCACAACACTACGGACCACTCCGTCCTCCCCTGACTGCTGTTCTCCCAATTATCGTGTGACATCTGCCCTGAACTATTGAAAACATGCTCACTAGTCGCTGTCATTTCTTTTGAACACTACGAACATACTTGTATATACTTAATAACTATGAGTGTACTCCATATCGGTGAATCAACCAGTGGTGCTAGAAGATAAGTGGCACCATTACCTCAGACTGTGTTTTATTGAGCACCAACTTCACGCTGGAAATTTGCATGAGGGAAGAAAGGCTATTATGAAACGTCCCTCACAGACTACCATTAGCATAATCTGAAAAGAATAACAGGGATAAAAAACTCTCCTTTTTACAAGAAATGTATAGCGGGGATTACTTTTAAACGTATGCCCGTAATCGGTTGAGTTTCACATGATGTTTATTCTGGCTCCTCCAATAAGGATCAAGCAAATTCAGCACTGATTACAAGTTAAGTAGTTAACTATGACTATTGGATCGGATTGGTGTATTATGTGGTGAGAGAAGCAATGGAGCGTAGTTCAAAACCCACGAGAGTGAAAGTAATTACTGTTTACATATTTAAGTTGAACAGTATTCACATTGGATTGCGCCTTTCCCATCAGTAGATAGACTGCTCAACCAGCTCCTTTCGAACAGGATTACTAGACTCGAGTTTCGTTGTTGTTAGGGGTCATGAGTAGTGTTCATCCTTAAAAGATTTTGACATACAGAAAGTGACTTAGATCTATGGAATTCCATTTGAAATTTGGCTAAACGAAAAGTTGATCTGTGCATGAAAGTTGTGCAATTTTAAGCTTTTAACTATACGTTTTCCGTGATAGTTAAAAAAACTACAAGTTAAAGGCCGTCTCCTAAATGAAATTTGCGTGGAATACCATCTAAAGATATCAGAACCAAGCATAGTTCCTCAACATTACATATGTTTACCAAGATGACATCTTATGTGCCTCCGTGCTTCTCCCGCCGATGGTGATATTATTAAATTAACCTACTTGATCCACGCAGTCAGACAGAAATACGATTTTCCATCAGTTTTTCTCTGAATACCTGAAAATAATCGATAAATCGTGAAATCGATCTTGATTCGGCCTTCACGTGGTTCGTTGCGAGAGCAGCTGACAAGACCGGTACGGGGAAAACGAATTGACTGAAATGTCTATATGAAAGTGATCTAGTTGAAAAATCTGGTTACGTTTGAATACATACGCGTAGTCTGAGTACTTTGGGTGACGATAGTACCACTCCGCGGCTGCTGAATTGTCTAGTCTGAAGATAGTGGTTAGAAGGAATTCGAATTCAGGTATGATTATGGGGAACATTCTTTCAGTTCACTTTACCGAAAATACTTACATACGTACTCATCTAGGTACAACTCAACCAGACCGCTCTGTCAGTCAGGACACTGTATGTACACCGTTGTTATGCCTATCACTGTCGGAAATTTTGGGTAAGATCTCATATGGAGAATCGAATATTCGATGGGCAAACATATCAGGCTCTGTGAAACTTGGTATACTTAGCGGTGGAGAAGGTTATTCTATTTTTAGTATCCATAAAGGTGGAAATTTGTAATCACATGATATGTGATATATTCAGCAAATATCTCCAATGGGTCAGTCTCATATTTGGTCCCTCGATAGCAAGAAATGATACACACACTTGATACATTACAGAAAGACGGCAGTAATTCGTGTTCGTTCGCACAGTTGCTGGGCTTTGTTTGAACCGGGCAAAGTGCATTTTTGTACATGAAATTCTGAGTATCATCTCTGACCGAATTCGTATCTTACGAATACTCTACTTAGTGAAATCAGTGACCAGTCTGAGTCACAAACCTTCCTCAGAAGATTAACGGTCGGAATTTATAGAAGAGTTGCTGTCTTCTATGGAAACCACTGGGCAGTCCAAATATTGGTCGTGCCTATTGTGTCGGGTTACTAATCCAGTGAGGATGGGCGACCGTAATATACTACTCATATGACTACTATTCAGTAGTAGGGCAAGAGCATATATTTTGACACTGAAATAGCCGCAGGGAAAAAAAACAGGAAGAAACATCGGAGTGCAGCGTCGCCAAAAATGGTCCTTGCTACGTCTGGCGTCTGTGGCAATCGAGACGGACTGGACTGAATACCGTATGCAACTGAGTGTTTTAGTTTGTGGTCATGTTTAAGCGCTTAACCCATGTGTTGCTTTCTCGAATTAATAACCCTTGTGTCATCCACGTTCTTGGCTCACATCACTAGTGTCATGTTTAACACGCTAGTTTCAAAAATACGAGGCCAATTTGCGAATTTCGAAGTGTGCCGACCAAAAGGCTTGCACGAGTACATAACCTGTGGACAGATATGGGCAGTATTCACGTTGTTGTGTCAGCCTAACTTCACAACAGTCAATCAACGGGTTGGGAGTAGTAATCTTTGAATGCAGAAAATAGGGTAAAATCCATTGATCTTTGTAAAATTCATGAGCCAAGTGTTATGATGAGACAGTATGATCATGAAGATCACGGACAAATTCACGTTGCGACTTGTGGATAAGAAATGTAGACCAGTCGAAGAATTTGTAGGGAGTGCGTTTGATTGTTACGGTCGCGATGGGATGCGTGCCTCACCTGTGAGTCCACTTGTGTGTACGTTCGTTCACTTTCAGTATCAAAAATCTGTCAGCACTGTCCATTATACTTCATCCATAGTTATATGGAAAACGATATAAGCGGTAACATTTGACTCCGGTGGGTTCTGTGGTCTGTTGGATTGACTGAGAAGAATGAAGTAGTACAAAATTAACGATTGAATGTGAACCTTGCTAAACAAACAACAATTCCTAGTCTTGACTACTGTATTTCCCACTGTATCTAACGGGCCTATGAGACGGCTAGTTGAAACGGGTTAACATTCTGTCGTGTTTTTGAGTCATGAGGAGGTGATGGTCAAGTTTTCTCCTCGCAAATTAGGCTTTTATGACAACACTTTGGCCATGTTTATAATGTATCATCATTTTGAGGAAGCACTTGTTATCCCACGGGCTTGCACGGCACGGGAACTTGTATAGACTGTGTTTATTTTGCCTCGCGTGTTAATTGACTGGAGCTATGAACAATAAGCAAGGCCATTTGTATAGAGCATTGACATATACATGAATACATATTATTGCACTGGACAAGCTTGTCTAATGTATTTCGCTGACGAAAACAGTTGACTAACAGTCAAATGGTTATGTATGACGAAATGGAATCTAAACTTATGATTAGTTGTTGTGTTTTCATCCTCGGGATAGATGCAATCTAAGCGGATCAGAAATGGCTATACAACAGTGGTCATGGGATAAAATAAATTTTCACGTGCTTTGAAAAAGGTAGAAAAGGCTAGGTTGTGAGCAAACCTCTGCTGATCAGCTAGGAAATACCGTGCAATAGAAGTGATGTTCACACATCTATTCCAAAACCATAGGCGACGATTAGGTGACGAATACGATCTGTGAGTTAGAAAACTTTTTACAAGTACGTTCAGATTACGATACCTAGCATAAAGGGTTTATGAGTACCGGTTTTTCAATCACACATTTGATGCACTACAGGGGATGGAGCATTACAAACAACTTCCTGAGAGTCATCCGCTGATGGAGCGATTCAGCACGGTCTGACAATATTTTCTGGGGTTTCACGTACCAGAATGCATTTGTTCAGAAACGGTTGCCTCGTTGCGTGAGTTCAACTGGAAGACATATCGAAACACGGTTTGGAACTAAAATTTTGATCATCTACCTCTGGCAATCAATGCTACTGTTTTATAGGTCACTGTTATAGTATGAGCACTAAGATCTTTGGTCTGGATTTTTCTTAATGGCTATATAGCTATATCACTACTTTCGTAGGCTACATTCGCGACGGTCATAGAGCAGAAATATTACCTTACTCCTGGGTACTCATTCACGAGTTCATTTCTTCTCCGTCCAACATTTATTCACTTGAGTCTGTTAGTTAGAAACAGTGGAATCGCGAACCAGAATTGTAACGAGCGTTTTACACATCAGCGTTTTCACTGTTGTCTTCCATACTGTGTCATGGAAGAGGAATTTTGTCAAATTATATTTTGTTTTCTACCTAAATAAATCTTCGTTTCAGGCTGGCTTGATGTCACTCAGTACTGTACACCGTTCAAATCTCTGTCTCCGATTTGCGTTCCCTGGTTGACCTAGCTCACAAGCAACACACAAGTTTGTGGATTAGGTAAAATTTGGTCAAACGACATAATCAAAGCAACGCCATAGAAATACATAAAAATACAATATAACTATTTGATTTATTATGAACAGACCGAGGGTGGCTGAACACAACACAGCAAACTCTGTCAACTCGATTCCGTGTGAGCTGTCTGATTGCGTCATCTGACAATGAAATCAGTAGGCGGTTGTGTGACTCTACGGTTGAAACTTTGAGTCGTGTCTAGAATTATGGCCTCTTGTCAGATACATTAATAAAATGAGAATCAAAGAGCCAATGTAAGCACATACTCTAGTACTTATTATGATTCGCTTGCTTGAGCTATTCTGAATGAATTGCAGCAGTCAAAAGAGCAATAATATACACACATCTATAACCTAACGGACCACTGGGGGCATGATACAGTTCGTTTACTTCGTGGTTTGTGTTTTACGAGTATGGTACAACTCAAAAGCAGCCTGAGATTAAGAAGAGACCTGAACTCGGGGCGCAACGTTGACGCAGCGTACCCATCACACGTACACCGGCTGTCAGGCAACTCTGCTGAGTTCGGACAGACTCAGTTGACGTTTTGGACCATACTACAGCCGGGCGAGTGATTGGTGTACTGCAGTCTATGTTGCTTCTGCCACGGTACTCACGTAAATCCACACAAGACACAACCCGACTGTCTGAATCCATTGGAATGATACAACTTAACGCACTGCCGTGACAGTAGGGTGACAAATTGGACTGGTTTATTTGTGCGCTGAACAAGGTCGCTTTGAACAGGCTGGCATTATAACATCTCTAACAACACTTATGTAACTAACCGGATGAGTAAAATTAGTCATTAGTCATGCCAATATCAAAGTTGGGCATAGGCACAGGTCTTTGGCAATTCTGAACTGGTGTTTCGCAGTTCATGGAAGCGAAACAGACCGTACGACAGAAACGATCTCGTATAGATAGTCTGACTTGCTCGTTTACAATCCTACTTGACAATTTACGTACGGCCCTAAACCATCTGTTGGATTATTGCTAATTATCTAATTACTCCCTTGTTTTTGCTTCACCATTGATCACGTGAGCCGGTAGTGATTGATTTGTAGATCACAACAAAATTCCAGGTTGTAACACTATATGATGTTCAGTATTAGAAATGGAGTTCCACACCCAATATCAAATTGAAATAAAACAGTCTTTGGTATATTTGACATGTGATTTTTTAACTAAACTTACCCAGTACGTGAACTGAAAATACAGGTATGTATAGATGCAAACAAAAACTCGATTTACCCGCATGTTAAAAGCACCGCAAATTGGACCACTAGTTGCTCTACGATCCTTCAAAAATCGTCTGTTTGCCACATAGATAACGAAACTCGAAATTATCTTTATGTGTGGTAAAACTGCTTGCTGAGTTTTGAGGAATTCAGATTTGGGTTCATAGAAAACAACTACTACACACTAACTGAATAGAGGAATCGTAGCGTATATTACTTTTTTCCTTTGCGTTGGATCCAAATTACTCAAACTCGTGTCATTATTATACCTGAAAATGACTGTTAGCCGAGACAGGCAGATCTTAGACGTGCCAGCTGGCAAGAGTCGAGATAGTTAAGCAGAGGCGGCTTACTTGAATCGTTCGCAGGATTGTTTTACCTGATTAGTACAACTAAAGTCAAACCAACCAGAATAGAGTATCGATTTAACGGTGGCTCTTATGAAACAGCACACAATTCCCACTTCGAACCCTTGTGATTGTATTCATTTTTAACTGGTAATCTAACTTGAACCACAATCATTCTAACAAATGGAATATAATAGATCATTATAAATATGTAACGTAAAGATATTCCTAAGCTTTGCTAACCATAATGATTTTCTAAATGAGTTGGTTAAATCGATAATGCATAACGTTGGTGTGTTTGTCGTTTTGACGGTAGTTTATTACTGCCAATTTGCATCAGGATAGTTAAAACCGACACAATATTTCAGAAATCAATAGTTGCACACTCAATGTGCGAAGTTCTCGTCTTTTATTCGTACGTGATCTGATTAGGTCAACTTGGAGCTGAGAATTGTTAGGTCATTTATTAGAACAGAGACCAGTGAAAAACCCGCATATAATTACGAACAACATGAATAAATCACGCGAAGGCTTTGTTTAGAATGTTCTATTAAGAACTCATTATTTGCCAATCAATTGATGCAACTGAAGTGATAAATCAGTCATACCGTATTGGTCATCCAACTAACGTTTCAAACTGACACAGGGCGTTCAGATACCCCATGAGCATAAACAAACATCATAATATTTTTGGGCAAATTGGACGCTATTATACCTTATAGTCATCGATGCCAGTGCATTGGTGACTGATTTCCTCACTTGGCTTTCAACGTTGGTTTAAAAGTACTCTCCACAAAACCCTATATCTATCTCTGGAAAATTGCAATGCCAGATAATTAAGTTGAGGCACCAAATCATTCAAGCCAAGGCACCTGATTAGTCGCTATCTCATTCAGCGTCCCAACCACAGACTATGTAAGTTATACAGCCTTCAGCCATGGTGACAAAACCATATATGGTGGTTAACCTGGATACAACTCTTGCCACTTCACTACACCAAGTCATCTTTCGTCCATCGCTAAAGAGTACTTGGAGGAAATACAAATGCAAACCAGCTTAAACATCATCGTAAAGTGGAAACAAAATAAACTATATCAACTCAAAACAAATAAGTATGATTAAACGACACTTAGTGAAGGTTCTCCAATTGAAACCTATGTTTAACTATGCATTGGGATTACTCTGGAGTTTGTTCACATGATTATCGACGACTTTGTACTTTGTCCCTCATTTCATTCAATTGCTTAGATACCAACAACACTACTCAGGCACGTCATTGTCCCAAAGATGAGAGACAGAAGCTTTCAGATAACCTGACTGAAACTGATTCAAAATTCCCTGATCGAACTTCTTCCCAGACTGCAAAGGAAATCATTTTCAATTCAGGTAGGTTCGTATATTAGTTGGATTACGGTTGTTACTAGTTCCTTGATGTCTGAGTTTCGTCCTATTCTTATGTGCTTAACTCCCCATCCAGCTGGACAGAACTGCAGAATATGTACATTTCTTTCAAAGGAAAACGGGTACTGGGTAGTCACGTTGCCAGAATTGCTTTTCATTACAACAATCAGTTGTAAAGATCAACTTAACAACGGACCCAGTGAAATTTTTTTAACTTGAACATAGAACCAGTCGCTGCATCGTTTCCGTCTGAATTAGATCAAGATTAGAGATATGCTCAAAGATGAACGTGCAACGGTCTACTCAAGTCTTTGGTATGGAAAAAACCGGTTAAGCTGAGATGTGCGATAGAACTCTGTGCCCAAAACCAACCACTTATCGATCGTGATCACAGTCACTATCATTGGAGTGGACGAAATGATTTCATACAGAAGAATAGCGACCAGAAAAACACTCAGAATGAGATAATGCAGTGCTGAAGAAAGCTGATTCTATTGTGATTCGCTTTTCGCACGTCCCGTGACTTTCATACCCCAATGCCCTACTTTTTTTGTTTCATCATTCTATTCAATTGTGTACACTGGATCCTGTTTTGAAAGTACTGTTTACGAATCAATCCACTAAGGCAATAATTTTTTTGAATCAGTTCTGATTAGTCCCACAATGTATCCCTTCTTTTGAGTTCCTCAGTGTGACATTGCAGGGCCTTTAAGCTGTTAATTTATCTTTATTTTGTGTGCCTGTTAAGTTTTAAGATTTCGGTTAACCCGACTTCACTCGACAGTCAATTGTTTTGGCGATTAATCACGCTAGGACCACATCCGACTGTCTTGATCAACCGGAACCCGCAAGAGTTTACTGTGTGTAAACTGGAGTGAAGACTTCAAACTTTCCAGAGTTGATGACCGGTATACTGGCAACGTCGCTGGTGACGAAGTTTCTCGACCGCTTCCGTTGTCTAACAACTATGGTTTTTCTAGTGGTACTAGGCAAAGTCAACCAATAACCCAACCAACCAAATGCAACTCGTACCACAGTTGCTGTTGATCAAGTTCATACTGGAAAACCCCGCTCTGTTGTCGTTCTATCAGGGCCCAGTGTTATACTCACTCACACAAAGATGGTCCTCCATGATGTTTTCAGGCACGTCTGCTCGCATCACGCGGTTGCACAATTATACGTACGTGGTTCGTCTTTCATGCACGCGAAGCGGCCAGCTGGGCAACAAGGACAGTTTGGAACACGCATCTGCTCGCCATCGGCACACGGTCCTGTCAGTGGATTTACCCCTATATTTCCCTAACCTCATACCACTTGAATCTACCGCGTTCCTTGAAATTTGTGTAACGCTGATCATGATCTATCCAGCTTCTAGTTATCAGTGGATCTCTACAATTTGTTCTCAGAGACAACTTTATACTGTGTATTTGTGTACGTTCATACTGGCCGATTATTTCTTCTGGCATCAACAAGTAGAATGCAGTCATTTGGTATTCGTATTTGTTCGCATCAATTCATTATGGAACCATTCCCTGATCGTCACGTTCAGTAATTTTTAAGGGTTATAATGTTCTTCATATAGGTTAAAGTCCAAGGTTGTGCATGCCCGTTCAGAATCCTTCGTTTCAACGCTTGGATGCTGACCCGTCAGCAGGACATATACTAATTGGTGATTCACCATAGCGAACTGTCTCACTGTAGATACCTAATGGCCTAACACCCCTGTTTGTCCAATCCAAAGAGTGCCATGTTCTGTGTTGGCGAGAGCGCATTGCTTACCGTGGTTGTCAAGTGAGGTCGATCACACGATCAACCATAATTAGTTGTAAGAGCTGTCGAGTTCTCCTGTTGTCATCTTTAACAAACTAACATTGTTGCCAGGTCAGTACATAGATAATCACACCATCCTTTATTTTAGTCCTGTGTGTCTTTGTTTCAGTATATCTTACCTTCAGATAATGCCGCTGCTTGTCATTTCGTCGATATTTGTCACCAGTTCCTATCTCATAGGTCTCCGGATGATCATCATTTGAAATTTTCTATCGCCACTGTGCTACTTTTTATTCTGCACTTCTATCCATTGGAAAAACTGCTTTCTTCTCTTCCTCATTAGTTTGCTTCAAGTTCTTTTCGACTGTTGCTGGAGCACCGGGCATCTTCCACAGGACCATGTTTTGGTGCCGGATCCTGTTGCAATAGCAGGCAGACTGCTCTAAACATCATTTTAGTGTGTTTATACCTGTGGTCAGGAAAAGACAGCAATTACACAATTGTTAGCCTAGGCAGAAAATTGATTGTAAAAAATATTCTTGCAGACACAACATCCATCAGGCTAGTCTGCGTATGTGTTGCGTTCCGGGAACAAACGCTCATGCCCAAAAAACATTTGTAAGATATCTTTTAATTAGGTATTTCCTTAAAAGAAAAGAATCGCCCAGAACCATAGACGAAACGCACTTTGCGATTGAAACAGATCCGCCTCCCACAAGTATAGCTGTCTTGTCAGACCAAAACTTGAATTCTTTGCATCAGTATGACACAGCAAATCATTAATGGATAAAACCGTTGGTAAAAATTGTCCATACTTCGTCCTAACAAACTAAAGTCACATCTTCATCAAACACAGGAACCACGTATCAGGCCTGTTCGAATGATTTGAAGAGTGGACATAATTTAACATAATCCTGTCCCCTGAATCAGTACATTGATCTTTGTGATTTTGCAGTAAATTATTGTTAGTGAGTGGTGTTTTCACAATTTCCTCGGTTCAGTTTCAACGAGACGAATGTTTTTTATTCTTGATGATTAATCAAAGAGGAATCAAATTAGTCACCGCGATGAATAGTGTCTCCGGTTTTCCTTAGGGATCAACAATAGTGACTACAACAGCATTTCGCTACTGGAAAGTTACTGGGTTCGAGTAATCCCTGTATAACAATTTGTAAACTTTGACGGCTCAGTAGTGCCTCACTCGATATGTAATCTTACTGGGTTACAATAACCTTTGGTTGGCGTACCTTCTACTAGCTTATGTTTCACTTTCTATCCCTTAGTCCAAACTGCTTGTAAATCATTTCGTTGTTTACTCATGTAGGCAAGAATCTACCGACCTAAAGGTTCCCCTGATATTCCATACACAATTCTGTTAACCCCCAGTATCATGAACGCATGTTTAGCTTGGTGGTTGTTACCAAGTTAAGTTGTACTCAAGAAATTTCATCCTTCCAAATGGTATCATCTTCACACAAAAAAGCTGTTATGTATCTTCGGAGATGTTTCTAGCAGAGATAGTATGCACTGCTCACTGGCGTAGTCAGGACATTATATATAGTCACACAATTAGAGTCCAACCATACCTGTTTGTAAAGATCGTACCTAACTAAAAAGATGTGTTGGTGAATTGAGTAAGAGCTCATTTGTCACGAGTCCTGCAAATTGACAGACAAGTCTATCTGACATGCGGCGAACAACCATTAATAACAGTAATAACTTTCAGTATGTTATCATTTCAGACCCACATCGTCAATCCAGAATTCACTGAAAATAACCATGTGCCGAGGTTATGGACATGACTTTCTAGAGTTTTAAGGATTGGCTTGAAAATGTGTGCTGTTTGACCTTGAACACATGTAGATGATGAAGCCAGTTTCTCTGATTTCCTTACAGATCAGTGGCTTGCACATCAGCAGGATATGCTGAAAGCGTTTCGGACTAGTCGAAGGAGCAGTCTACCGCATTTCCAATACGACATACCATCTGGGCGGCTTTGCCGTAAATCGACAACTGATATGAGACGGTTGACCCACCATTCTGATCTTCTTCCGGTAGTCGATAAAGCAGGTTTGTTTATTTTAGATTTGAAACTAACAAAAGTTAGAACTCTGAGGATCACGTATTTGAGACTGGCCATACGTGGGATTTAAGAAGCTAGACGAGATATTATAAACACATAATATGTTGCGACTTTGTGTAGTAGTTCTACTCATCGAGTTTTGGCAGACTTGAAATCAGAGACGGAGATCAATAAGGTGTCTAATTGTGTAGATTAGAATTACCGGCTACTACTTGAAAATGTGTTTGTCATACGAAGATTGCAACAGGGGACGTTCATGTTACCGTAGTATAACAGCTGGTATAACTGCGATAGTTGGGAATACGTATTAGTAATCGGAAATGTACTTAGCTCAAATCCAGAGCTAGTTTCTACGCAGTAGTAATAACACAGCATATCAGCTCACGAAATTGTAATGTAATCAGTCTCTGTACAACGTAATTATTCGTGCAGTAAAACAACAATAGCATATGGTGTTCCGTTATGATTTACAATCATCACAATAACTCTGGGATTTTAATGGAATACATTGAAGACAGAGCTCAAGGATGTCAGTTCAGAGATTAAACCAGAACGTATGTACTTAGAAGCTTGTTTTCTATATAGCTTTTCCACCAGTTTAATCCGTGGTATTCTAGAGGATGTATAGCGTGTATGATCATCTACATTTTCATTGATTGCCTTCCATTTCTGATTGCAAGGTTGTCTATTGTTTCTTGTTTGGTTGAATCAATCACGTTTCAAGTTAATGAATAGTAGGTTGGACACAGACTTTGAGGCTTTTCAAAACCGACGAAACATCCGAAGCGGATGTTTGTGTCCGTTTAGTTACTTATTTAGTGTCTAATGCAACGAAATTAACTAATCAACAGTCGACATGATGGAAAGCATTACTGCAAAATATGATAAGTCTGGTCGAGTAGTTGAACTCTTGTCCCGGTGTTTATAAGACTAGTGTGTTGAACATTATACTCATGCTAAGATTGATTGAATCATAGTACTTACACTGTAAACCACAGTCACTGAGACTAATACTCAGTTGCCGGGTCATCTCGGGTGAAGACCAGGTTGTTCGATCCGCAAATTTGCCGAATAACGTTTTGGCTACTCATTACTAACTAAAATCGATTGTGAAATTTTGAACATCCAACATCGCTTTGTGTACTTACCGATTGAATGCTAGCAGAGTTTGGGCATCCTGTTTCAGTCGATGTCGAGGTCCAGGGTTTTGTGGTGGGAAGTATTCTAGCCGTTCATGTTTCGACTAGAAGTTTTTTACGCAGCCATTTTACAAGGTATCTTTTTGAGATGTTCCTTAATATGTACTCCCAGTCCGGTCTGTAGATTTCGTGAAGAAGCACAAGAAACAACATTTTTCTTAACATTTCAGCCCTAACTGACAACACATGAGTTTCATAAGTCACTGAAAGTATAATCAATCGTTAGAAACGTTGCTATCTGTAGCTAAGTAAGTTAAAGTCATTTATGGGGTTTATCTGTGAGCCATTTAGCCAGCTGGCTATGGTTCCAAGCATTATGCTTATTATCTGAATGTTGGGGATAAATTATTGACATGCCAGCTAATAGACGCAATAATTGGCAGAAAGTCCTAACATTTACTGTATGTATTACCCTCATCCAGAACTGCTTCGCTGTTCCCATTGCTACCGGACTTTTCAACCGGAAATCGCAACGAAACACGTGGAACACTGTTCACGAAAAGCATCTGAAAAAGATGGTTACGTGCCTAACTCCCTGGGTCAAACGGTGGTCTCTGGATGCTCACCCACTTTGATTCGCACACGCCAGGTAATTACGGCCGTACTGTTGTGTGTTTTAACAAAGTGACCATTGTGGGGACGGAAACAGATTGGGCACAAAAGTAAACGAAAATGATTGAACAACATGATCACATCTCCTGTCCAGATTTCACTGAGTTGAACAATCTTTCAAATTCAGGTTGACCGTATTGAGATAAATCGTGACTCTATCGGGTACCAGTTCATTTATTTACAGTGGTAAGCTGACTGTATCACGTAAGTACGTTTTTGATGCAAAAGGACTAAACTGAGATTGTTTACATAAATGATGTTGGTTGCAATGATACTTTGACAAAGTTAAACAAAGTAGTGACGATTGAAAAGACCACATAATAGAATTAAAAGGCAGAATACATTCAAGGTTGCTGTCAGCAGTTTCCGGCAATACAAAGCTGACTGCTAATTAGTGATTGTTGAAACCATAGTGAATTTCATTGTTGACAGGTACACACTCTAGCCAACTACTCGAAGGTGTACAACCGGTGGTCAAAAACTGTTTTCCAATCGATAAACCGTTATCATGCATAAAAAAGGACGAGGTGTAACAAGGACATACGAGTTCCTTACCCAGTCTTGAGTCTACGGACATATTTGCATTTTGCAGTAGATACTCCTCTTATCAGATGTGATATCTTTTGATCAAAAAGCTTTTTCAAGTTCAGGTGCCCGATATACCATCTAGGACTACTTTTATAACCCATAGACCCTCCCAAAAAATGGCAGTCTGTCAAACCTACTGTGCGCCGGCCCCGAGTACTCTTCTGGAAAGCTATCTCAAGCGTACACTACGTCAAGTAGAGTTCGAAAGTACTGTCCAACCTTTCCCTTCCTTATAAACTATGTGAGAGATGATGATTTGGGTAAGGCACTTGGAAGTTCTGGGGAATTTTGGCGTGAGGCCACTTCCAGGTAGTAAAGTTGATTGTCATTGAACACGCGGATGACAGTGGTTTACTCAGATTCTCTGCAGTCAATATACAGATCATGCTTAACTAGCTAAATGGTGCAGTTATTCTAGTCGGAACGGATTTCGAACCTTCCAAGATCAACGTTGTGTTACAAGTCTGAGTTAGTGTCACTCCCACATTTGTTTTTTGCTGGCAGGCCTCTTTAGAGGCCGTTAATCGTTTCACCTACCTTGGCAATGTTTCATAAACTTTCAGTATGCTTGACGATGTTTCCATGCCCACAACAGAGGAATGTAGTGTAGTCCCTAGAATTTGAAATTTTGCCTGGAAAGGGCATCCAACTGTCAAACGCATCAAGGTTTACAGCGTTTGTGCAATCAGTTTTCTTTTGCGCGTCAGAAATTTGGCTCATCCGTGTGGCAGATTCACATATGCTCTCATTATCCGATTACCGTTACTGCTGCTTGTTATCATGTGTCACTTGGGCTGATCATGTTAACAAAACCACGATCCGTTGGTTTGCATTTGTGATACTTCGAAGCTCGCGACGATAATGCACGACATTAGTTAGGTCACCTAAATCATTGACATAGGGCCCGTCACACCGCGCCTTGCTTGAAGCGGCTGCTGAAGCCTACAAGAAATCGCAGGGTGGCCTGATGATGGCGTGGTCACGTTATATGAAAGCCATTAACCGTCATGTCACCCAAGGTTTGGTGGTACTACCTACCACATTTAGGGTTGAGCGGCCATCCACGTCGCTAGTCGGAGACGCTGGAGGGTGTGTCGCAGTAAATGATAGACCTATCTATAAGAATATCTACTTTTATCACGTGTAAACGCTCAGCCTCGCTCGTTTGCGAATAATGTACAGTGTGCTTGATCATTTCGAGAAAAGATACACTAACTGCCCTGTTAACTTCAATCGATGACCACACATTTAGGACACCTCTACAAACTGGAATCAGAGAAGCCACCCAATTTTTCGGGCGACAGATTAATTACTTATGAGTAGTCGAGAATTTTGCGTATGTTAATTCTGTTGTACGTAAGCTGAAGTCAGTGCCGCAGTGGTCAGCACAGTTGCCTACAGAAAGCATTGCCAGTGTTCAAATCTCTACAGTGGCAAGAGTGTGCACTGCTGATGAGATTTAACAAGAACGAAAACTTGAGTCCAGTGCTTCGTTCCAGGAATGCGGACGTTACAACCAATTGTGAATGATGTACGACTTATAGGAACCAAAATTCCCTACTACTTATCAGTGACGCTGACTTTTTTGTGTAGCGCCATCGTGTTATTCAATCATTTATTTATTGTTTTGTTCATTTGTGTTCATCAACTTTTATTACTCGGCCTTTTTCTCATGTTTATCTGGTGCCTGACACGTAGAAATAAGGAGAACACATAAAAAAATGAAGAGAAACATAAATTAAACCTGACTGAGTGGACAGATCTATGACATCATACATTACGGAGATGAGTAGTATGCTGTTGAAGAAGGAAAATCATTGAGTTTTCGAAACAGTTAGATACTTTCTCCATCGGGTAAAAACGATCTAGGGGACGGCATGTGACGAATGCCGTACCCGTTAGTCAAGTGAAGCTTCCTTTGTCCGGTCGCATCCAGGTTCGTCGTATAATACGGACCCCACCTAAGCAAGGGTCTACTAAGCACTGACGCTTGATGACTATTTGTCCAAGATTAATGGAAAACCGGGAGTTCGACTTTGTGATAATCTTAATATACTCCTATTCAAAAGGATTAACTCTACCATCGGAACATGATGATAAACCACCACTGGCGCTGCTAAGAAGAGCATTTCGGCTGAAAGTACGCAATGATGAATTTTTCTACATTCATCGTGTACTATTAAATCATATTTCAGAGCGACAATTCAGCGTACGGCCTAAAGAAACTAGTCATGCAAGCTGCCCCAAGGTCAGCCAAGCTCACCAGGGTCTACGATGGGTTGATTGAGCCGTCTTTTCGTCCACCGGCTACCGTCACTTGTCAAACCGACCGAGAACAAGAGGCAACAGGATGTTTGTACGTTCCATGATGACAACTCAAAACACTGGACTGCCGAACTTCTGAAACCTTCATAACCTATAATAAGGTTATGGATATCACCACATGATAGTGCTGATTTTCAGCGTCAAAATTAAGCGACTTTACATCTGCATTTTTGAACCTGAACTGTTTCACGAACACAGTGGTTCTTTCTTCGACACGATAACGCGTGTCCGCGATGCACCACAGAAGCAAACCGTTAAGCACTACAAATCTCATTCATAGCGACTATTTTGCATCCAAGCTGTCGGAAGTACCACACCAAATCCGTGTGCCGCTTATGGTAGACAATTTCAACTTTGCTCGAAAATCCAAAGAATGTTGACCAATTGGCAGTTGTTTTTCTTTAAGTGTCGCTGACGGAACTCAACCTATTGATGTGGTGTACGGCTAAGGCAGAAACAGAACATGTAATAAGCCCAGTTTGTTAACCGATGAGAAGTAGCACACGCAGTCCGTATCCGATGTAATCGTTACGTGTTCATGTTCGCTAACCACAGGCTCCCAAACGGACGCCATGATTTTAGACCATGAATCACTACAGTTTGTCGAAACGCCGGAAAATATATACTACATTATGCGTTGTGTGTTTACAAACAGATCTTTGACTCGGTAGCTATTTATGTAGTCGTTCGTCTCAATTTCTGCCACTTTCAACTGTTGACCCCCAGTATTCTTTGTCCCATCCGTCTGTTCGATTTTACTAATGTACAGTTTTTTGCCTTATGAAGCTTCGTTCTTTTTGGTTACATGACAGAGTGATCATTGTGCTGTTCACGTTAAAATTGTCTGTCTTATTCAGTATGTGAATACTGTTCTCCAACGAACAGTCAGCAACAGAAACGGAGCTGGATCGAACAGTAAAACAAAGCACTTCACCGAACGCCAAGCGCCCAATAGCAACGGGACCAAATCCGCCCAGTCCTATTATCCTGTCCGTCAATGAGAGAAACGTTTTGGTATGGTACTTCGCCTGTATCCCATCCCCTACCCGAACTAACAAAACAAGATTCCAGAATGCCGGACCATGTATGCGCAGTTTTTACGGTCCACAATCGATTCACAGTTACTTGTGTACGCATAAATGAACCGTTTAAAATACGCACACACAGTGTGAGTAAAGTCCACGAATTTGGGTGGTATTCACCAGCGGTGTGATTAGAAATTTTGCATAGTTGAAAAACATAATAACTGAATCATCGTACAGGTAACATCAGGTGTGCAGTGAACACATTCCTGGCCTCATGTACTTCGATCTGATGACTGATTCGAAACCATAACAGTTAAAAACGAGCAAGCAGGAACACGGAAAATGAGGTTGTCGAGCGGATAAAACCAATCTAATCAAAGAGATCTAATAGGTTCGTGGACTTACAGTCATCACAACATATTGTAACTGGTGACGAAAAATTGACTCAACTGAAATTTCGTAGTGTGAGGCATATATTACACTGGGTCTTGCAATACACTCAACTGTCCCGCCTTCTAGTGTTTCATATCATCATCATCATCATAACAGCCATGAGCTTGACCAAAAGGTACTGTGGCTCAGGCCGCCTCTCACCTCAACAGTGACGTGGAATATCCTAGAAGAAAACGTTATTAAGAAAGTTGAAAATCAATAAAAGAAGACTAACTGGAAGAACTAGAAATTGTATGGATACAGGTACGCCAATGACTGCGACACATTGCCATCTCAGATAGCGTCTCTAAACAGCGGTTTGAGTGATCACGAGGACTCCATCCAGGCAGGCGACACCTACCCACTTTGCTTAATGAAGCAGTCAGGGTCTTCATATTTCGTGACCACGTTGTTGGTTGACTACCCCGCGGTTTCACCCAACTATTGGTGGCCTCAGCATATAATGCCCGGTAAGGTAAACGATCAGATGACATACAGAGTACGTGACCCAACCATTGCTAGCTGTGTACCGTGATTAGTTGACCAATTGATCGTGCGTCCCGAGCGTTCTGGAATACGCGCCGGCGAACTGCCATATTGCTCACGCGATCAGTCCACTTAATATGGGCCAATTGGCGGAGACAACGATTGTCAAACACAGCAAGCCTGTTGATATCTTCTTTGTGTCATAGTAGAGGTCGGATTGCTCAACAGCCGATATAATGCAGTCAGAATTTATAGCAATAGTATATGACGATAACGAGATTAAACTCTACTTGTCAGTTTTATACTGCATGCAGTTTT
The DNA here is from genome assembly GCA_014338405.1 of Paragonimus skrjabini miyazakii. Taxonomy (NCBI): domain Eukaryota; kingdom Metazoa; phylum Platyhelminthes; class Trematoda; order Plagiorchiida; family Troglotrematidae; genus Paragonimus; species Paragonimus skrjabini miyazakii. Next base: position 29,960 of record JTDE01003884.1, on the reverse strand, counting down.
GTTGATGTCTTGTAACCTTCCAAAAAACCTTTTACAAGGGAAGTGGATGTAACAATTGCCGTAGATTACGACACGCTTACTAACACTCTCACTAATGACTACAACTTACAAACCAGATCCTTCACTGCCTCTAATCAGTGACATTCAACATCGTTTGGACTTTAAACGGGAAGTCAGGTAGAGCTAACACAGGTCAGACTGGGTGCCAAGATTTTCACACACTCGCACCAAGTCATGAGCTGCTCATCATACTGTTTTCACCAGCCACATCCAGAGATGGCAAACAAAGCTTGATAGGATAAGTGGAGAACAGACGTGTGTAAAACTCGTTCGAGTCACTTTAATCAATTAACTGAAATCACAGTGCACTAAGATAAGCCATTTACGCATGACGTATATTGTCAAAATTGTTTACATGGACATGACTATACAAAAAACTAATGTGAGGAAAATATCCCACGAACAACATAGACATGGAGAGAGATGAGGCTTCGTAATTTTAGAACTACACTTAGCCCATGGTCGTGGGAGATGGAAACCAAGCTGTCTCAGAAAGCATCTTAAGCTAGCAAATTTATCTGGCCCATTGTAGTGATGAAACAAGCATTATGAATGGAGTTACATATTGGGGATTGTAGATTTTGAATTACTGTCTTGCTAGAAATTCAGCTAGCTGATGATGAGCATCCTAAAGACTGATTATGATAAGCATGGAGATAAGACATTTTAGACTACGTTTTTGTTGAGTAAATTCATTCGTCAGTGTACTCACACCTCCTCGTGCATTCATGCACGGACGAGTGCATGTGTGAATAGGGAAACGATTAAAACAATTGCAAATTTAACGTCATTAAAAACGCCATACGTCCTAGGATTTACGTTCGCGTGAAGCACACATCACATACAACGATAATATCATACAGGCTAACAAATATGTGACTGATATGCCATATAAACAGGTCGTCAGTGTCCTAAGATGCATGAGTAAGCAGTACTTCTGGCGAAGTTCCGGAAGCAGGATACTTCTAGAAGGTATCAGCAACATTATGCTGCGCATGAAAATTCTGGTTATTCAGAAAAATTGTCAGGCGGACGAGAACTCTAAACTACTTGACTGAAAAGTTCAACGATTGGCTGCACACACGCGCTACTTAGTCTTAGCATGTGTTCGTCAAACTCACTACTAAATTGTCAACAACATGTTGCTAACATTGCATGTTGTTTGCAGGAAACAAAAAGTAAGCTGTTAGATTTTTAAATTTTGCACAAAAGCATTCGAGATGATCTAGACTCAAATCGGCGATTTTAAGTACAATAGTTGAGGTTCACAATACAGGCGGACCTGTTGCTTTACCATGGTTTGATCAGAGCTCGTGATAACTGTTGTAAACCCTCCTAAACGATACGCTGGTTTGATCTCGGTATAGTGGTGCGCTCAATAAAATCGGATTCTAGTCCCGGCAATAATTCACACGGAAATCTCGGTCCCGACTAGTACCGCGACAGTTCCCTCATTCGCTCCCAAGACAAGTCAAAAGACGCCTTCAAAATAGAGTTCTGTTCCGCAATAAAACGGGTGCGGCTAGGGCGACAATTACAAAGTATTTATAGGGCACGTCATGACCACACATTCCCGACACATCATGAGGAGTTAGGATCGCAAATGTGCATAATGGTATAAAAAGTTTCATCCGATTTGAACAGTTCCGCTAAGTAAGACTGAGTCAACAGATTTTTTTCGTTCTCACGACGGAGGCGCCTTGGGACGATAACAGGGTGGGTGCCCTAACAATAACAAACGTTTGTCTCACCCAACCAATATGGGTCATAAGAACGAACGGTTTACAAAATAGTATGAATCTGGTCGATAGGAAAGGGAAAACGTTGGCTGACTTTGAGAGATTACAGGTAGATTGGAGGAGACAGAGTGCGAATAAGAGTTACACATTGTCAGCCAAATAAGTCAAATAAATATTCCAACTGACTTACAATCAAGCAACTCGTCACTGTACGTTAGAAATGATACAGCAGATTCTTGACTAGAAAGGAAAAGTCGAGAGCAGTTGAGTAGATCGAATTGGTTTAGCTAGACCAAGCGGTGCAAATTATCAGTCCACAGCAAGACATTTTTGCGCACATAGGGAAGGCACAATACGATCAGCCAACCATGAAGGCATTCCCATATGTGTCAGACGCTCGATTTGTTCAGTGCTGTACCGAGCGGAGAAATGAATCAAGTATACCTTTCCCACATGCTGAAAAACAGACGAACCGAAATAGAAGAAAAGAAAACAAAACCGCTAAGAAATATGTAAGTGCATATCGTGTATTCCAGAAATAGTAATCATCAAGTAAGTATCTATGATATGAGAGTGCATGTACGCTCAACACACGCCAAGGAGACAAACATTGCGAGATGCAATTACATGAAACACTTCGTTATATAGGTTTAAGACATGGCGACAAACACAACGAAATTAACGAACGTCACATGAATGCAATCAGCATTGGGTAAACGATTTCACTGCTGTGGCAACCGAATTGATTGCATCAGCAACTTTTGCCAACAGAAGGCCGACGCGTGACGCTTGATTAACAACACCTCGGAGAATGCCAACATTTTAAAGTTGTGATCGCGTAACAGGATAAGTACCGAAGTGACGGTGTCAACTACATGATCTGTTGCGAGCGCCAGTGCACGTAGGTATCACGAAAACGTGCGTACGATTTTCAATTTATAACAAATAAACCTCTCGGTTATACCTCGGTAAACAAAACTAGAATACACTGAGTTTGTCCTTTTTATTCGGGAGAAAGCGTGCATCGGAACCACATAACACTGGACGATCATCAATTTCAGTTTCCGAGCTCTAGAACACATGCTGAACAAAACGTGGTTGGCAATATCCATTGTCATGTTGGACTATCGACAACCGGACAATTCCAAAAAATCAACGAAGCTACGAAGATCTAAAATGTTGCAGACACCATGCCGTGTTCAGTAGAAAAAAGATAAGATACTATTATATGAACCTTGCTTCACCGTTGAGTAACGGTTCTAAAATGCTTTGCGAAAAAGAAATTTTAGATTGAAGAATGTCAAATGTCGAGCTGTTTGCGACCTGTTGTCAAGTTCACACTGATTTGCATCATTCTGTTTCCTTCAAGCCTGATTATGAAACGTACCGGAATGTGTATTTTGACAGAAGACAAATGTTTATCTGCCGATGAACAGGACTAAGCACATATATAGTATCACGGCTTTAGTGTGGTTAGACATTCGGGAGAATTAACATCTTAATGAATGAAATCAATGTCCAGATAGCAGAGGAGACTAGATTTGATTAAGTTACATTGAAAATGAGCACAAATGTTCTCGCAAGTGTATTCTGAAGACGTTGCTGATATTGTCATCTTTGAGAGATAATCACAAGAGAACCCTCAAAATGGTAGGCGTTTTTTTGAAAAAATTTTCCGGATTGATTACTCTTATCAATGAAAGCCATAGGGTAACTAGAAGTTATGATCTTTATGAGTTTCAGTTTCTTATGAGCAAAGTTGTTTGGCGCCGCAGAATTGTGTTTGAACCAAGACTTATCGAACTGGTATACAACGTTGAAAATGGAGGTATTTGTCAGATCACATGGATCGAACATTTGACGGGTTCATGAAATGTACAGAGAAAGGATATTTCGAAAAGTAGGAAGTATTTAATCTACGTTTGCTTGTGAGTTTACGTCAATTGGTCAGTCAGGTTATGACACTCAGAAGGCGTACTGTTCTGTTCTCGTCAATCGATAAATAAATACCACGGCGACTTATCCGTTCTGACGAAAAACTAAACCTAACGCCTGTGGTTTTAATTGTTTCTCTTGTTCTTTACATGTTCTACTGTGTTGGGAGTGCACGACAAACAAAGTCGTCTCGAAAGACACCATATAATAAAATTCATTCACAATAATCGTGAACCTGATCAGAAGGTACTGTGGATTGATCCGCCCCTCCAGTCAACAATGAAGCGGAATAACCTAGAAGAATAAAATTTACCAAAAAGGTCGCATATTTTCATCTCGAACAGTGATGTTCCTTTTAAACTTATCTTAAGCCAAAAACACATATTCAACATATATCAGAATGGCGAGTCTTCATAACTCAGGTGGCGAAGCGTTTGTTACATAGAGGCATAGTATACTTCTCCATGTTTCATACCCAGCCGAAGTCTAGATTTTTCACAATTCCTTCCCCATTAAATTAACGACCCTGTTATATTTTGGGAAGAAAAAAGGAAAAAATATCAGCAACAAAAGTGTAGACCCTCGTTGGAGTATGGAACATTCTTCCCAGTCTCCCTCAGAACGTTTATACAATGCACCGGCACTTTATTAACGAGAGAATCTAGGATAGTTGGGCTCAGATATTCATTTTCTTTTCTTGAGTGGTCACCAACCCAGCTATATATATATATATATATATATATATATCGGCATACCTTTTAGGTAACAGTAGTTCAGCGTGTTGACCATTGCGCCATTGACAAAGGTTATTGTGTCTCCTATCGAGACGATCGGGCGACATGAACATTACTCACAAGCGAAAGTGATTGAGCTTTCACATATGATAATTCGGTCGTGCCTAATGTGGGGTCAATGGCGCAGTGGTAAACACGATTGCTTCATGAACAGCGTGGCCGGAGTTCTAATCCCGACAGTGGCAAGGATATGCACTACTGACGAGCTCTAATGAGATCGAAACTCAAGTCAAGTGCTTCTTTTCGATAGGGGTCAATTGGAAAGTCTATAGGAATGTGATAGCTGCGATCAATTGTGGGTGATTTTCAATCTATATGAAAACCAATATCCCCTACTACTCATCAGTAATACTCCGGCGGTCTTCAAACGGATTTAGATAGGAGTTATAGGCTGGTCAGTAATTTGTAAAGCAGAAACCTCATTTTTAGCACGAGCTATCTGTATGTGTGTGAGGACTTCGTCTTGTTGGAAACTGACTTCTTTTGGTATGTGGCGTAACAAATAACAATAAAAACCTCTACAATGTGTTGGCACAAAAACCTACACTTGATTGTCACCCAATACAGTCACTTGGCTTACATTCATTACTGTGAATACACTTCAAACCAACACCGATCGCCCGTCAAAGTTTGTTTTAGTCAAAATACATCTTTTGGAGAAAGTGCCAGCAGCAACTTTATACATCAGGATGGATCAGATCAGGTCCATTCTGTGAAATAACCAGCTCAAATTTGCTGGGCTGTCCACAGATGTGAGGGTCTGATCAATTTATACAGCGCTGAATCCTATTCTTTGATAAACTAACCGGGGGGCAGTGTTGTAAAGTTGTTTGAATGGTTCTTGTCGCGATGCGCAGCTCAAACGTGACAGTTATTGTCAATAAACCAGTTGTTGTGACAGACGCGAATCGATATGTCTCAAACTTGTAATGGTCAGACAAAGTTAAGTCTTCTTCTGTCAACGCCATTCGTCGGTAGAGAGTGTCACAAAAAACTACAGAGAACACAGTATAATTTTCAATATCTGTCGGTGATCTCCTGAGGACTTGAATTCAATCATCTGAAGGCTAAACTGTGACATCGCCCAAATTCATTCGGCGTTCCACTGTTTGTTATAATGGAATCAAGACAAACTGGCTGGGTCGATTGAGTTCGCCTAAAACCAGGAGGGTCACACATCTGTTCCGCTTTATCGATCGGTCAGTGCGGATGCAAGATAGCGGTACGCACTTTCTTGGATGATATCTACTCGCAACACATGACTACTTTATCTTGACGCTGACGTAGCTCAGAGTTAATGTGTCTTGCGTAGTGAGATTCGTTTTCAAACTTTTGGAATTAATTCAAAAGTAATAAATGAATTGTATAAAATTTTCAGACTGTCGACGGTTACTGAAATCAATTTAGTTGCAAACCATAAACATGTACCTTATGATTTAATATTACGGAAGTGAATGTGGAGCAATTAGATGTGCTATATAGCATAGAACTAGTGAATCATGAAGCACACAGGCAACTGAAGCTCACTAAATCGATCAGCCTAACGAGAATGGAATCTGTAGACCCAGGTAATTAGGGGATGCATGAAATCAATTTAGAAATTAAAGGAAATACAATTAGTGACGAAAGCATACCACCAGCTCCGTAACAAGTGAACTACTGACCTTGAACAGTGAAGAGTTCTGACGTAGTTCGTCCAAATGTGTGTGACCATGTGCACAAGCGCGCTCCATCAAACGCTCCGGGCGGTCCAAAAAAGTAGCTTCCATGATAAGCAAACGTACAGATAGCAAGGGTGGAAAGGTAGACCGGGCATTCTTCAGCACAGAAAAACGAGAATCACCTACAACGATGATAATAAACGTGAAGTGGCGTCGACACAATAAAATCACAGCATATAGAGCGGATTCTAGCAGATCCAACTGAATCATCTGGAAGAGATCCAATTGAGCATTAACAATACTGAAAAATTAAGGTTATGCAACAAGTGACCCACCAGATCCTCAACCAACAGGATGGACAATTTACAAAATGGCTTCGTGAGCTAATTAAGAGAACGGTTTAGGGTAAAACAGATTCTATCGTGTCTTGATGTTCAGTCGTAAGCCCGCGAACTTTATGAAGCGTATTCAACCTCTGTGGAGTACATCAGGTAAAAACAATAGGCTGGACATTCAATCCATGAAATCGCTGGTCCAAAGAACATTGCTCGTTATGGAATGAGGGGAATGATTATGTATATCAAGATTGACACATAACACCTAATTAACATCGTGTCACTGCGGCCCTATCCAATCTAAACGACTCACAAAACAGACCGTACTCATTGAAACGAACAAGGGGAAGACACCTAACAGTTAGCATTAAAACCCGTTTCAAAGTCACATGTACAAAGTGTAAGGATCAAGTTCTCGATCATCTAGAACTCAAGCTAATCGAAGTAAGCTTAATTATGCGCCAGGTGAAAAAAAGATCATAATCAGAGAACTAAATAATCGGCAACTGTAGGTCACTGTGGACCGAATCCGCTTTGCAAGCAGTGTACATTATTGTTTAGTCCTACTCATATAATCACATGCGGACATACACATTACGCAACATTTCCAATGATCTCATAGGAGCAGAATGATGTAGGCAAAGGTATTGCTTCCTGTCTACAAATAGAAATGTTCTATCAAGCTATTCAGACAGTCTCCTCTGGTCCGTCGTCTTCCTGGCGTTGGGGTCTACCCTTCTGTTCCTAAAGTCGCTTGTGAGTAGTATAGTACTCACAACGAAACTGTCTGTTACACAACAGTACGATTGTCATTTTGTGTCCTACTGGTAGTAACTAATGTAATACTGGCAATCTGATGTGGACTGTGTCCATCGGCACAAATAGGTTTGTGAACAGGTCACAGCACGAGCATTCATTTCCAGCTACGTGAAATGCCATGCATTTGGCGAGTAACCAATAAAATTTCAGGTTGTATACACAAACCTGTACTTAACACGTTAAGGGTCTTCTCTTCAATACCAGATGGGGAGTGGATATTTCATAGCCACTGGTGACGCGTCTGACACACACACAAAACATGATTTTGGAACGTCGAGATAAATAGAAGAGGGACTCGTTTTACGGATAAGCGTTTAGTTGCACAGGCCAGCAAAAATATGAAGATCAAACGAAATAAGACAAACCATTTTGACTTCTCGAACATGTGATGGCCTGTCTTGGAGTAATGGAGCCGACTTACATTAACTAGACTGACTGCTAAATAGTCCGAACAGTCTTCGCTAAACCCCAAGGATGATAATTCTCATTTGATAGAGCACAAAACTAACTCTTGGAACAGAATACCAACATGATTACGCTCCATTTCTTTCAGTGTACACTTTCCTATGACTTACGTCTTGCCTGCTTTAGGTAGCCCCAAATTTGCAGACGATCTACTAGACCTCGAGAAACTTCTGAGACAAGTAGAACATTACCAAAACACACCGACGTCGAGTACCCACAAACTGTTCTCAACTTAAGAAATCAAGCTAACTCAAGTTTACTTTGTCACAGTGAGTAGCAAAGTTAACAGTTTCAAAATAGGGCGCATTGACAACACATTAAAAACTCGAAAATCTCTAGAACATCTGAAGAACCAAAGTGAGCATCAGTGAAATTCGGTAGCTGGTTGCTCACCCAAATAGGCAATTTCTGGATAATCCTCATCCCCACTTGGATCCCGGCTGAACAACACGTAACCTTGGCTTTGAACTGTGTGATTTGTTGCAATTGCTTCTACAGACCAACCGGTCTCACCAAGCTGAACGTAGATTAAAAAACAACAACAAGAAATTGAACTATATTCACACTGAAATCTTAACCGATTGTAGAGAAAGAAACCAATGGTGTCCGCATGGTGGGCTGTGTGGACCTGTCGATAGCCTTGTGAGTACTGTGCTATTAATTATCTAAATAACTGTAAATGGTTGAATGGCCTGCTTGTAAACTCTACGGCATTTGTTGTAATCGAACATTGTGAACATCATAGAAGAGGCTGGATGCTTTTCAGAGAATTGTATATAACCAAGATCTGAACTCGTCATCATACAATCATGAAGCTAGGGATAAAGCAGAAATAGTTCACTCCAGGTTATGAATGTGACCAAGTGGAGGCTACCAAACTTTAAAATTGTTAGTCAGTGCTACATGGCATACGCACTGCGAACAGCGTAGCAGCTAGTATGCAGAAGATGGTTAGAAAACCTGATAACAAGAAACGCTCATGCTTGTAACATGAGAACTGACGGCACGAAAAAGGCCCCAACACTGCTGTGCGAACATTCGTCGTTTGACCCGCTTGAAGATTTCTCCAGTTTCGTGCCTATTCGGAACACATGTTTTATAGCAGCAGAGAAACACTGTCAAGTGAGTGTTCTTCTGCTTTAAAAAAGCAATTGCAAGGTAAGGATGGCCTAAGAATTGCCATGGTGTTTATCCATAGTTTCATGTAAAAGGTGTCCCTTACATATATCTGTTCAGATATTACCGTCAGCTAGAAGTTCAGAGAGCAGGCAGAATTTCTGAATCGTTTTTAACACAGACTCAAGATACATTGCACGTTCGGGCTCTGATTAACTCTAAACCATAACATCGTTATCACCATACAACGGCATCATCGAGACTTTTGAGTAACGTCGAAATGAGGATAATATCTCTCTTTAAACTAAAAAGTATATACTTCACATATTGTCCGGAGCTGGTCGTACTCGAATTTTTTCGATTTACTGAAAGTTGTGATTAACCTAAGCGTTAACTCAAGGGTCACTTCTATTGCTTTAGTTGGTCGAGAATACATTGCTGAACAAAAATTTGCCTTACTATGAATATGACAGGTGGTAAGTATCGATGTCCGTTAATATTTCTCCAACAATATCGATATCACGTTTTAGCCTCCAATATTAAATCTCCGATAAGGAATAAAGCGATCAGTTTCGATACTGTGCGATAATGCACCTTTTGGGGACATCTACGAACTGCTATCATAAACTCTACGATTGACAACACAACATGTCAATGGTTTGAGCGTGTCCGACTGTCTCTTGGTTCAACAGTGTAAAAGAAGTCAAAGAACTGTGGACAAAATACTTCAGAGCATCCAACCGGTGACTGTAACTATTCATCTGTGAGGAGAGTTGAGTCGTTAACGAAAGGAAATAAACATAACAAGTGCAACACGATGGATGCCAGATAGAGCAGAATCTACACATCATTATAATCATCATCATAACAACCAAGAGCCTGACCAAAAGGTACTGTGGCTCGGGCCGCCGCTCACCTCAACAGTGACGTGGAATATCCTGGAAGAAAACGTTACTAAGAAGGTTGAAAACTAATAGAAGAAGACTAAGCAGAAGAACTACCATTGGTATTGATGCAGGTGCACCATTAGTCACAATTCGAGTAATTCCATACTGCATCGGCCGTCTCGCAGTA
>JTDE01003884.1:0-10587 GCA_014338405.1 Paragonimus skrjabini miyazakii | reverse complement strand
TCCGGATGTCTCCATCTTCGAACGGCTGCGGCCGGAGTATCTTCATCCGCGCGGTTGTCACGGCACCAGTTGTTGTGTCCGCAAAAGACGCTTGGCCTGTGTGGTGGAGTGCAGCCAATCATGTACGCCATATCTGCATTGGCCAATCAGAGTGTTTGACAATGACCTATATATACAGTGTCCATAACAGACTAGATGAGATATTGTGTGTGGTGTAGTGAATACACATCTTGCTCTGAACCTGACTTGTTCTACAATAACCACACGGTGGCAAAAGCACACACATTGATGAACTTCTGGATGGTCCGCGTCTAACTGACAACGACTCTGCAGCATTAGTCCAGTTAATTCAGCAGATGACAGTGTGCGAAGTAACGCTCCGGCAACTGAATTACGATTCCGACCTTAATGCAAGCAGAACTATTGAAACAATTGTTCGAAGGTTAACCCCCAATTGCACTTTAGGTGGGCGGACGAGGCCGCAATCATAACTCGTTCTAATCGTGAACCGCAGTTCACCGATCTAGTAAGATTCGTGGAAGAACGTGCCGACGCCGCTTCCTTGAGATACGGTGAGCTTGCAATAAGTCTTAAATCTGAACTATATGACGATCCCAGACAAATGAAGGCACGACCTAACACAGTTGTCATCAGGAGGAACATCCACCATGTGCAGAGTGACGGTTTGGTAACACGTAGCGTGTACGGTTCTTGCCTTCGTTGTTCTATTTGCGAGGACAGTCATTTCCCTGATCAGTACCCATTATTTCTTAGTAAATCGATAGAGCAGCGTTTTGAGATTGTGCGAACTAGGAAACTATGTCTCCAGTGTTTGAAAGCTAACCACATGGCTAAAGAATGTAGATCAAACAGGAGTTGTAGCGCCCAAGGATGTGGACGGAAACATCACCGTCTAATACACTCCGATTTACCTGTTACTGTCGTTGAAGAAGCATCCGTCATCACTAACCACTATGCCGTTGGATTTCACCTGCATGATACACCTCAACCATCTACAGATAGATCCCAGGTTGCTTTGGCCATCGTTCCTGTTACTGTACGTTATGGAGAGAATATCGTTCAGACGTGTGCGTTTCTAGACAACGGGTCAGATTGCACCCTTATCGATGAGTCAATAGTCACCAAGCTTGGAATGCAAGGAAGCCAAAGACAACTCAAATTGTGCACGCTTAATAAAAAGATCATGTTTGAATCGGTAGCCGTCCAGTTCGATGTTGCTTCCATTGATTCTAAGACAACCATTCATATTGAGTAAGTGTGGTCAGTTAAGTCGTTGCCTAAATTACGTACATTTCGTCCGAATACTCAACAATTAGCGTCATGGCCACATCTACGAGATATATCGTTTGGCCCATACTCCAGCAACAACATCGGTGTATTAATTGGATGCGATGTCCCAGAAGCGCACTGAATCATTGATCAGTGAAAGGGAAAGAAGCACGAACCATATGCGATTAAGACAGTCCTAGGATGGATGTTGGTGGGCCCAGCTGGAAGATCAGTCAACGCCCGAACGGCGGTGAACCTCATAGGCATCGATGCGTTACTAGATAATTTGGAAAGATTGTACCAACAAGACTGTATCGACGCAGGCCCCATAAAGGAAATGTCTGTAGATGATCGTCAAGCTATTGGGTTGATGGAGACTTCAATACGTCTAACTGACGGTCATTACGAGGTAGCCCTCCCTTGGCGCCCTGGTTCCTTCCTGTCATCTGACAACAGGTCCATCGCTCTGAAACGCCTGCACATGCTACGACAACGCCTTATGAAATGTGGCGAGTTGGCACAGCACTATTCTCACGTGGTGGGTGAGTACATCAGTCAGGGCCATGCCGAGTTAGTCCCTGAAGACGGGCCGGCTAGTTGTCGATGGTATCTACCTCACCATCCTGTGTTCCATCCGGCTAAGCCACAGAAGTTGCGGATTGTCTTCGACTGCGCGGCGAAGTTTGCAGGCAAATCTCTAAATGATCAGCTGCTGTCGTTACGATTTCGACAAGAGAAGATTGCGGTCATGGTAGATATCGAGGCTATGTTTCATCAAGTTCGCGTGCCAGATAAAGACCGCGATGCGCTAAGATTCCTTAGGTGGACGAACGCTGAAATGCAAGGCTCTCTGATAGAGTACCGCATGTGTGTCCATCTTTTCGGTGCTGCTTCCTCTCCCAGTTGTGCTACGTTTGCTTTGAGAAGGACCATTTCAGACAACGCCGACTATTACGATGCAGATATCCTGCGGATCGCAAAAAGGAGCTTTTACGTGGATGACTGTTTATTCAATACAACGACCATTGATAACGCTCGAGATTCTGCCAATCAGCTAAAGACCCTATTGGCGAGAGGCGGCTTCAATCTCACGAAGTGGACAAGTAACGACGAGAGGCTATTAGCACTGCTACCAGAATCGCAACATACGGTGTCAACACAACCATTTAACCTAGACGAACCTAATGTGCAGAGAACATTGGGGATGAAGTGGGACCTCATGAATGATGCTTACTAGTTCGACGTCCCACCGATAGACAAGCCGTTCATTCGAAGGAACATACTTTCCTATGTTTCTTCGATCTATGATTCACTCGGATACATTACGTCTGTTACACTGATTGCCCGCTGGATACTCCAGCGATTGTGTAAGCTGCACGTGTCGTGGGACGATCTTATCGAAGGTGAAGAACTAGCTTGTGGAAAAAGTGGATAGCGACACTACCATGTCTCGACCGGTTTTGTCTGCAAAGGTGCATTAAGCCTAACGGAATGGAACGCTGCAAGGATTTTCAGGTACATATCTTCAATGACGCTTCCGAGACTGGATACAGTGCAGTCGCTTATCTCGTGATGTCTGACGATTTCCAAACCAAACACTGCTCCCTGGTAAACGCAAAAGCTAGAGTGGCTCCGATTCGCTTAACAATTATGCCTTGGTTGGAGTTGGCGGCAGCCGTGGTTGCGGTTAAACTGGCCCAGCAAATAGAACGCGAGTTGGAATTGCCAATTGAATCTACCACGTTTTGGACCGACTCAATGATCGTCTTACATAGTGTGCTAAATTCGTCCAAGCGGTTCAAGACCTTTTTTGCAAATCGGTTGGCTGCAATTCACGAAACCTCTCGACCAGAGCAATGGCGTTATGTCGACACAAAACGCAATCCAGCAGATCTTATATCGCGTGGCATCTATGTCCACGAATCTCGGAAGTTAAACCGATGGTTATATGGCCCTGAATTCTTACGCAGCAAGGAAAGTCAATGGCCACGTCCTGTTGAAACCGAACCGAATAAGACAAAAGACATTGAGCAAGTTTGCAATGCCGTTACTGTCCAAACTCTGGACCATTCACATTTCTTTATATCAAAATTTGAGGACTTGACGTCGTGGAACAAGTTATTACGAACGGTCACATGGCTTCTGCGATATAAGCAGTTTGTGTTTAAAAGAGGACAGATAGTCTACACAGGAAGACTGACCGCTTCAGAACGTAACGAAGCGTCTAATGAAATATTTAGGCTAGTGCAACAACAAGCATTTCATCTAGAGTTAAAGAAAATTCAGACCCATTGGTGTAACAAAAAAACGACAAAAGCACATCCGGTGTCGGTCAAGAAAGTCCTCCGTAGTGGTCGCAGCTCACTTCAAAGGTTAAATCCATTTTTACTCAATGGTATTTTACGTGTAGGAGGACGACTGCAGCAATCCCCCTTGCCCTACGATGCGAAGCACTCGATCATTCTACCTACGAAACACTTTGTGACCCGATTGTTAATTCGTCATTATCACAACATCAATGGTCATATGAGATTGAGTTACATTATGTCGGCCATGCGACGACGATACTGAATAACAACAGCCAACAGGACGATCGGAAGTGTTTTACATGACTGTTATCAATGCCGCTGATGGTTCTCCCAACCATGCCAACAGGCCATGGCTTCATTGCCTGCGGATCAAACTGAGATGGATGTATGCCCATTTACCACCACCGGGGTTAATTATTTTGGACCCATTTGTGTCAAACGAGGACGCGGAACAGAAAAGCGCAATGGCTGTCTTTTCACGTGTTTCAGCACGAGGGTAATACACATTGAGGTGGCGTAGTCGTTAGATACTGATTCATTCTTTCGGTTTGTTGCCAGATGAGGCTGCCCACGAAGATTATACAGTGATAACGGAACGAATTTTACGAGAGCGTCCGAGGATGTCAAGAAACTGCTGCGGACGTGGACTGGGGAGAAGACATCCAACACCCTTATAGCTCACGGTTGTGACTGGATGTTCAACCCACCAAAAGCGAGTCACCGAGGTGGAGAAGAATCATTCGAACAATAAAACGAATCCTGTTGGTGACATTACGAGAACAAACAGTAACTGACGAGGTTTTAAATACGACACTCCTCGAGAGTGAAAGGATTCTCAACGACCGACCTATGGTCAAACAAACAGATGATCCCGACGACCAGTACGTTCTAACACTGAGCAAACTACTGCTGCCTCGAGGAAATCCTTCAGTACCCTTAGCTGCAGTGGTTAACGAAAACCAATTAAATAGGCGATGGCGAGTGGCGCAATACCTAACCGACGTATTTTGGAGCAAATGGCTGAAGTGCTATTTACCTACGCTACAGACTATTCAGCGGTAGCAACTCACCAAGCCCAACCCAAAGAACGGAGATCCCGTGCTAATACTAGAACTCGACGCCCCAAGAGGTCATTGGTCAAAAGGTATTATCGAAGAGACTCACGAAGGTCAAGACGGTCTGGTGAGAGATGTCATCGTCAGGACATCCAGTGGACGACTTCGGAGAGACGTGAAGCAGCTGTGTGAACTTGAAGGCGAACTCGTACTTTCTGATCCAGGGCAAAAATCGTAACAGGAACGTTTCCCATCAGTTTGTGTGGTTAAAACTCCTGTAGTTCACAGGTTCGAACCCAGGAGGGAGTGTAACATTCTTTTGGACATACTCTTTACTCACTGCCTACTCCCCCTCTTTGTGAGTAGTATGCTCTATGACATATAGAATGAACATCACCCACAATTGATCGCAGCTGTCGCATTCACATAGACTTTCCAGTCGGCCCCTTTCGAAAAGAAGCACTAGACTCGAGTTTCGCTCTCGTTAGAGCTCATATATATCATTGCCACTGCCGGGACTAGAACCCCGGACACGCTGTTCATGAGGCAACCGTGTTTACCACTGCGCCATTGACTTCACGTTAGGCACGACCGAATTATCATATGTGAACGCTCAATCACTTTCGCTTGTGAGTCATGATCAGGTTGCCCGATCGCCTCAAGAGGAGACACAGTTACTGTCTGTTAACTCCAATTAATGACCCCTCGACTAGGACTTCTCTGCATGTTGAAATCACAGAAATCATTGACTTGTTGAGCGGTATTTGATTATTGATGAGTAGTAGGGGATTTTGGTTTTTCATATAGATTGAACTGAAAACGAGCTTGTTCGCTTCACAGTATTTTTGATGACTACGCTGGGGATTTTTACGCGTATAATATCCATTGGCTTCCACTGTAGTCTTCGCTATTTCACGTGACTGATAAGTCTACCTTCATGTGTATTCGAATAGCACAACAGAATAATGTACACAATGGTTTCTTTTGTGTAGATTTGGCATATACGCATAGTGTGGCTAATTTGAGCCTTTCACACCACTCGTCAAAAAATCAGTCTTCTGCACGTCAAAACATACTTCAGCTACGAATTCACGTATCAGCTTAAGGATGTCAACGTCAGTATAAAAAGGTTCAAAAGCCCGCTAGCATATACGAAGCGATACGACACAGACCAGCATCTATTCAGAGATAGGAGTTGTAGGCATTCAGCGTCATCGGATGATTGACTTCCTTTGAATTGGTTCTTCTGACTCAGTCCGACTGAAGTACTTCTCAATCATTACATAAGAAACATAAACAGGAATCAACAGTACACATAAAAGCGGTTTTCATCAGATAAGAACAGGCCTGTAGTCTAAAAATAGAGACTATCGACCTTCATTTTTTATAAACATCTCTTGGTGTGTACAAAATACAAGCAAGATTGATTTTGTTCATTCACAGAGAACACATCAAAGTAAGCTTCATATCGGTCAGATGAGATTCTCTCTCCCAGATACACACGTGCAGAATAACAAGAAACTCACTTTCATTCTGGATTCTGGCAATATAGGAACCAAAGTACAATCATATTCCGTCTGACCATTCTCGTCCAGCTCACTCATCGCGGCAAAAGCCTTGCACACAGTGCGAATATGCCCAATCAAGCACGGATGCATATAGTAGACTGCATTAGGTAGATGATTTAGGCGGCGTTTTTTCATGTGTTGTGCAATCGCCCCCACGTGATCTGCGTGACCGTGACTGTGAGTGGAATGACATAGAGTGATAACTGGATCAGATGCAGAAGACCGACTGACCTGATAAAAACGTGATCGCACGAGATCAGAGGATAAGGCACAAAACCCATATCGAAAGCAAATCGCATCTGACCTGCATGGACGCCAACACAAGTCTCATTGCCAGCAATGGACCATGAAAATACATTGAACGAGCCAACTTGCTGATATCGCATCACGCGTACTTCAACCAACCTGAAAAGTAGATGACCATCATAATCTAAAATGAGCTTGAGGAGTCTGTGAAGTAGAAACAAGTAATAAAGTGAGTAAGCGAAAACAACGAGGAGACTGTTTTGTGAGTGCTGTCTTATTCTCAACTGCAGCTGGACTATTTAAACTAAAAATAGCCGAATCGGAGCGATTTATGCTGGTTGGGTTGTCTGCATAGCACAAGTATCTTAGAACAACAAAATCCCACTTATTCTCTTTCTAAAAATCTCGCAAAGAAAACTGTCCCTTTCGCGTGCCAAAACAGTCCACCATGCTGTGACGAATGGTTGCAAAGATCGAGACTTCGTTTTGTCGTTAAATCAAAATCCTTTTACAGAGCGGTGATCTAGTGGAATTTGCCACTAGTCCTCTAAAATGAAATTTAAGGCACCACTAGACTCAAACAGGTCCGGACGAAGTGATCGATAGGCCGTCGCTGGATAGTCCGTTAGTCCTGGGTTCATCATTCCAAGTAGTTTACTTCAATTCACAAGACTTGTAGCGAGTGTTAGTGATGTCCGAGATCCTAAACATGTTAGCTCTAGCAACCTAATAGTGCTATAATGGTAGGAAAAAATAAAGCTCGACTTCAGTTTCGTTAGAAATAACCGATACGGAGTAATTTGATAGGAACAGTCGCTGGAAAAAGCGTCAGTCTCGCAGAATTGCATGAGACTAGTGTAAGTATTGATACCATCATCTGTTTCTTCCAAACACATTGCTGTAGAAACAAACGGGTCAAGCAGTGTACCTAGAGGTACCCCGATGAAGTTAGGTCTGTAGGTAGAGAATGCACCATTTATGCGCACTCTGTACAGATGATTAGTAAGATAAAATTTCAGCTACTGGAAGAGGTTGTCTTGTACTCCATAATGTAAAATCTTACTGATTAAAATAGCAGGGTCCACGTTGTCAAAGGCCTTGGCAAAGGTGAAGTATACGACGTCAACATCATTGCCTTGGTCAACTGCTTTAGTCCACTGATTAATGGCTATCAGCAGATTCATGGTGTGAACGACCCTTGCGAAAGCTTTGATGTACATTGGAGAAGTTTCGAGAGATAAAATACTCATACGAGCGCCTTTAACATGTTTGAGGTGCTCCATTGCAAGACGATTGGTCGGTAATCATTGGGAAGATCACGCCTACTACCCTAGAAGACGGATGTAATACTTGTGAGTTCCCAATGGTTGAATACTGTTCTCTGGAAGAGAGATTGCGTAAACAGTAAGTTGAACGGGTCAACAAACCGGTTGCTTTACGCAAGACCTTAGGGGGTATACCGTTGGGGCCAGGAGAGTAGTCCTTAAGACACGTGAGTTTAGCCAATACCACTGTTGAGGAAGTATTCACAGTGCAAGTGTCAGAAATTTCAGTGTTAAGGCGGACCTGGGGAGTTGAATGCGCCTGCGCAAAAATGCGAGGACATAAACGTCTTTGGTATCATAGCTAGTAGGGCCTGATGGACCTAGTAATTTAGGATCCCCAGCCTTCATCTTGCGGATTGACTACCATCATCGTCACAGGCAGCAACACATTAGTGGTTCAGGTTGATGTTTAACTGCCACATACAAATCGGTAAACGTCATTTGGCTTAGCGACAAAGCACTCGATAAGACGTTACTGACAGTGAAGACGGTCTTCGAAAACTAGAGAAGTATACCAATTTCTTAAGGAGGTATATATTTCTTAGTCATCTCTGGATCTTGACAACCGATAACACATGCAAGCATATCGTTTCTTCAGAATATGTTTGAGTTTGCGACGGCGTAGTTGAGTTAGGGGTTTATTCTGTTCAATGGCTGCCAACGGTGTAGATTCACCAACAGAGCAGGACGCTGGGCTGAACGCTTTCAACAGTAGTTCAACTGGTCACCCTCACCAATGATTATGCCTTCGGGCTCTGTCTGTGCTTATTGGTCTGTTGTCATTTCTCCGCTCTCGGCAACAGAAGTCTCGTTTAAGATCAAACTTCTGAAAAGTCACAAGGCACCCGGCCTAGACGAACAACCTCCAGATTTTGTCTTCTCCGATATCAGAGGTCTTTAGTTTGGTTGACAGAGCTGCACTTTGGGACTGTCTATCGAGAAAGGGTGTATCCGAAAAGTATGTGAACATTCTGAAGTCAATTTAATGTCAGACTACGGGCAGAGTTAGGGCTTATAGCAGCATATCGCCGACCTTTAGCATCCCAAGTGGGGTGCAACAACTCGGTCCAGCCGCTTCTTTCCTATTCAGCTATGTAGTAGACGAGATCCCAGAGTGGACCCTGAAAGACTGCGAATATGAGGTTGTGGAACTGCCCCCAGGCACTCGGCTCCGAAACGGAATATGGAAGCAACATCGCTCTAACCTGAGGGCTCACAGGGAGCCCAGAACACCTCAGACAGATTGAAGGCTTCCGTTCGTCAATCTGGCATAGTCTTTGCGCCTGCTAAGTGCAAGGTAGTGTTGCAAGAGTGGTAGGACTCTGCGCCTGTTCTCACGATTGATAGTAAGCGGTTGGAAATAGTCAAGACGTTTATGTACCTTGGGAGCCGTATCAGCGCTGGTGGAATATCTGATGAGGTCACAAATCCAATAGCAAGAGCTCGGATGACGTTCGCCAACTTATGCCATCTGTGGCGTCGGCATGATATTAGGCACTTCGTGTAAAATGCTACCGTACGGGCATTCCTATTGTATTATATATAAAATATGGTTTGTCGCAGAGATCAACAGAATGAAGGGGGATGGCATTCCCCAAGACTGTGTTGCCAAGTAGCTGCGTGGTTTCTCCATATCCAGTTTGCGAAAGTCTCCGTGATCACTAATAGTTGGCCAGAAAACGCTTGTTGCAAATGAATTAAAATAAAAACGACTGCGTGATCACTTAGTTCGAGTGGTGCGGTGATTTCAAGGTTCATATGAATTGGATATCACTTACAACTGATCGCAGCTGTTGCATTTCCATAGACTTTCCACTCGGCATCTTTAGAAAGGAAGCACTAGACTCGAGTCTCGCTCCCCTAAGAGCTCATCAGTAGCGAGTATCTTTGCCACGACCGGGAATATAACTCCGGCCGCGCTTTCACGAGCCAATCCTGTTGACCACTGCACCAATGACCTCACATTAGGCACGACCGAAGTATCATATGTGAACACTCGAACACTTTCGCTTGTGAGTAATGTACAGGCTGCCCGATCATCTCGAGAGAAAGCACAATAAGAGTCCAGTTAACTCTAATCGATGACCCCACGACTAGGACTTCTTTTCAAGTTAAAATAATAAAAAACATTAAATTGCTGTACGATAATTTGATTACTAGTGAGTAGTAGGAGATTTTGGTTTAACGTATATTGAACACTAATCATAATTGATCGAAGCTGTCGGATGCCCATAGATATTTCACGAAGTCCCTTTCTAGAAGAAACACCAGAGTCGAGCTGTAATCATGTCAGAACTCGCCAGTAGTGTACACGATCGGGACCAGAACTCCGACCACGCTTTCATGAGACAATAGGATTGACCACTGCTCCAATGACCTCACATTAGGCACGGCTGAACCATCGTATGCAAACGCGCAGCTACATTGGTGGTGAGTGGCGTTCAATCTAGGTAAAACCGAAACCACTTACTACTCATCAGCAATCAAAATATCGCTCAACAAGATAGTAATTTCTGTTATTTTGGCTTACGGAAAAGTCCTAGTCGTGGGGTTATCGATTAGAATAAACAGGACGCTTACTGTCTTCCCGCGAGGCTATTAGACAAGCTGGGCGTTTAAAATTAAACACCACCTACACCGTGTAGTAGCCTTTGTAGTGACCAGCGATCGTGTGGCTTCTCTAAGGATCCCGGCTGCAACTGTAGTGAGATCACCTTCGATGTCTCCAAAATCCTAAACTCCCCGCTGCGTGAGAGTTGCCTTGCCAGTACCACCGCCCTGGTCCACATTACCT
>JTDE01003883.1:49925-68993 GCA_014338405.1 Paragonimus skrjabini miyazakii | reverse complement strand
TGGGAGCACACCAGAATTTCACGTTTGTTGATGTGTGGGGTTTCACTTCGACTTGAGCAATGTTACGTTTAGTAGTTTCGTATTTGTAAGAAGTGTGTAATGTGATCTACCAGATCAGTAAACATTAATATGTAACCATCCAGATCCAGAAAGCTTATACTCGCCGTCTATTTGGGCTACAAGAACCAGAAAACATTACTAGCAGTGACCTCAAGTAGTCAATAAATTTACACCACCTCCATCAGCTCCAGGTCACTTAACTAATCGATAAAGATTAAAAAGTGAGTTCAAAAACACTAGAGCTCACAGTCTTCAACGAGCACTATGAAACAGGAACCGATAAACTTTTCGTACACTTGCTTTCGACCACATTACTCCCCAGATAATGCAACCAGTTTCTGTTTGGTACTGAGCACCCAAATGTTATGTAAGTTCTTTTCCTTTTCTGATGCGAGGCCTCTTCATACCTGCCTGTCATAATTACGTTGGTCTTAGTGTTGATATTACTGGCCCGCGACCTACTGTCAATCTAAGAGTCTAAATGCGAAGGGGGATTTTTCAATAAATCGCCGAAGCTATCAGAGCTCAACTTCCAATGCCTAAAGGTGTATTGAACCGGTAACGACAAACAAATGAAATGTCAAGGAAAGAAAGTCTTTTCTACCATGAACTAAGATTCTTGTCCAGCAACTGAGTGTTACATCGTCTTAAACATTCAGTCGGTGAAACACCGATAACCAGAGGACTAATTTCGGGAGAAAACGGAATTAGCGTTACATATACACATTACTCTTAACGTAATTTACTTACGATTCTCAGATACAACTGTAAGTTAAAAACGGAATATGTGGACTTACGATAAGTAAGCAAAATGTGACCGAACAATTATGAACCGTGAAAATTTTGCACAGCCAAATGTGTTGGCTCATTTTTACCTGAAAATGATAACCGTAGTGAATGCAAGTAATCAGCATAGTAACTGTGAAAAAAAAACATAACTATAAATAAACCACATTTGAGCTGACCGAGAACGCAAGTGGGAATAACGTGCTTGTTTCCAGTTTGACACAAAGTGATGTATACAACTTGCAAGATGACAGTTTGAGAAATAAAGACTTAGCAACAACTATGCACCAGAGACTCAATAAATTTTCGAATACTGATGAGCAGTACGAGATTTTGGTTTTCATATTGACTAAACACCATCTACAATTGATGGCAGCCTTCTCGTTCAGATAGACTTTGCAGTCTGCCGCTTTCAAAAAAAAAGCTCTAGACTCCAGGTTTGCTCTCATTAGAGCTCGTCTGTGGGAATGTGATAGCTGCGATCATTTATGGGTGATGTTCAATGTGTATTATGATCATTAGGGCAATCATAATGTCTGACTCAAGAGAATAGGGAAACACAAGCATTGCTGACAGTTAAACGTGACAACAGGCAACAAGGTGATGCTTATTATGACGTCACAAAGGGTGTATGCTCAAATTGGCTACCTCTTGGAACCGTGGTCATGGCTAGGGTACAAATAAATGATAAGCACTACTGAAATCGAAATCCGTGAGTAGTTAGTCTTTTTGAAAGCAGTCAGCCGGAAAAGAATACCGAAATATCAGAGTCACCAGGTGATATGGATGATGTTCAGGCAAAAAAATAGTGCTAAACTGATGATTAGAACTTAAACAGCTTACAGATTAACCGACGTATATGCATTGAGCTGTAGTGTTGACGTGTTCAGTTCCGCTAAATAGATTTTCAATCTATTGTCGAATGTACTAAATACAACTTTGTCGTTTAATTACACAAGGTAGACATCATACCTGTCCACCAATGAGAACCACAATAGTGAAAACATTAAGACTATACTTTTTGTCATTTAGGACGTGAATATGTGGTGAACTGACAGTACATGCGTTACAAACCTTGGTTAATGAATGTACTGTTTTAGAAAACAGCTGATGAACACGTTTATTTGTGCAAAATAACATACAGATTTGTCAACTGTAATCACGTTTGAATATCAAACTTCAGTACATAACCATTTTCACAAATTATATGAAACATGCTTAGAAATGAAGGACTGTGTAAGTTGTTAATAACCTAATAAGTTAAAATTTCTTCTTCTAGTTTATTCTCATTAAAAGCAATCTTTATACGTAAAAATCATGATCAGGTGCGGGAGTTCGTCAGGATTTCTGTAGCAATCATTTACACTCTGAATGTTACTCAGGTTAGATAAACGGTTCAGTAGATTTGAACAGAATAAGGATAATCAGTGAGCATCAAGTCTACGATTGGATCAAAGTGTCGTTTTCCATATGTAAATATGTACCTCCCTGAATACGGATACCGACTAATCTCCCAGTTGATAAACTTCAGGACTTGGTTGCATAGGAATTTTATTTACGTGTACAAAAGAACATTAACGTCACTTTAATAATTTGAAACACAGTTTTAAATGTGTACAGTAAGAGCAGATTCACTTGGTCAGCGTATACTACCGGCACAGTTATGTTCAACTATTTTCTTGTAGCTTCATATTCACTTCGTAATAGAGAATATTCAAGTTAAACCAAAATAATGCTTTAGTCATCCAAAAGATCAGCAGTCGAAACCATCACGTGGAAGACTTGTATCAACCAGAAGAAATCCCGTATTTGAGATGAGATAATATGACAATAAAGTATTAACTTCTAGGACGAAAGAACACTGCTAGATGTTTTGGTTTTTTTTCGGGCAGAAAGCAAATGTGATACGCAACCTCTGAAAATAAGGCTAAACGACAGATCGTGTAAACCAGTTTAAGTTAAAACAATACAAGTCCATGTTCAAAAAATGTGTAACTAATAACAAGATTTGCTCTGAAGTTTGCCGTATTTACCGAGACTCAGAAATTTGAAATTAAAGCTAGTTGTAACGTAACCAAGGCAACAAACACTGTAGTAATTTCTAATCACTTAATGGAAGGTAGGCAAACGATCAGTGGAAAAACTGTGTGGTCCGTATGGAAAAATGAAACTTGTGTGGACTTGACAATCGCTGCACATGAAAAAACCATTAAAAGATGCAGAATAAGTATGGTTACATAATTTTATTTAGTTGGTAAGCAAGGTGTTTATATGCGCTGTATGGTAACAACAGTTTAACACATTTCTCAGTTTGGAAACCCACTGATCTAGCATATCCATAATGAAATAAGCCATCAGATGAGGTACAGAGCCTCAAGGAATGGTAGATAGACGAAAAATGTACCTCTTATCAAATGTACGTTTATTCAAAGAAAAACTGTTTCACGTTGATTAGCACCAAGCCTATTCGTACATTACGTTTCGTAATGAACAAATAGGTTGTACTTTTTAATACATCACCTAAATAATTACCCAGATTAGCGGAAAATTAACCCCTTTTTGTTTCAGTGTGGTATGTATGCAATAGATCAGTTCTATTTGCTTGATTGTAAGTCAATGATCTCATCAGTATGTTGTGCTCGTGCGATGCTGTACGCTATTACTTATGCCATTGTATTTGTGTAGGAGTGTGCTCAGTTTGATCTATGGTTGGTGTGTGTGTGTGTTAGTGACCAACCTTGTGCGCATTACATACACACACATTCATACACACGTACACAAATAATCGACTTGGCAGTGTAATTTGTGATCGTGTGGTTTAGTAACTGAGTAGTTGATTTTCATCATATGCATTGTAGTTACGTTGATCCACTAATGATAAGTGTCATTATTCACCCAAATACTTCGGTTCAACAACACGTGAAGTGTATATGCGAGACAGGACTGTATATGGTAGCCAAGTCAATAGGTGTGATGAGAACAGCCAATCATTACGACACATACTGTCTGTGCTGAGTACAGACCTAATCGCGACCTTGAACAGACAACTGTTGGAAACCGACGTTGGCAATACGGCAGACTGAATTGCAGGTCGTGATCACTGGAAACTTGTGAGTAGATTTGGCGTTTGGAACGTGGATTCCCTGAATTAAAAGATATTGTAACTACACAACTACATCAGAATGTACGAGAATTCACACATGGAACCTGATGAAGAATATGTAAGTTCAGGTTTTCATTGCAGACCAACAAAAATCGGTTCGATTCATGCGTTGATTACTATACATACATTCCAGTAACTTTTTATTTTTGACAAAGATGTCATGATCAGTTTGTCTCTTTCAACTGCGAATCACCTATCTACTAATTCGTAATGCTTTGGAATGATGTACTATAAATAACTAGTTTAGAAGATCAATCCATAAGTTGTCAAGCTGTAATTAAACAATGTCGTGTAAAGTTCATCTACGTTACCGATCTAAAAGACAGCAATAGAGGGACAGAAATGTTTTGATCTACTGCAGGTGGTTGATATTCCTTAGATAATTTAAGATATGGAACGTTTCAAAAACAAATGAAACATGCGATAAGTCGTTACCGCCTGAAAAATGATCAGATTGATGGTGAGAAACGTCCATTCTTTATGAATGTTCACATTGCTGATCAATATCTACTGGAATGAGCAAGCGAAACACAAATCAAGCCGTATGCACAGAGTCTAACTACTAAAACTCGGAGACTGAAAAATGAACTCGGGGGAAGATAATTGTGGGACGCAAAGTTATTCAGTTTTGTTAGCTCGCTTCTTCCAATACATTTAAGTGATAAATAGATGACCAGCCAGTCTCATGCTGGCAAAATTGATGTGAAGCAGGAAGATAATATTTTTGTGCAGTATGACACTAATCCTATTTCAAATGTCATTTGGTAATTTGTAGACAAAATATTTTCTACTGCTAACTAAACCTTACTTGGTGAACATTGAGTATAAGTATGTTTAAGCAAGCTCCTGAAAATGATGAACTAGGAATGAACATGAAAACTGTCAAATCACATAAAGACTATATCCAAGATGTTTGATTTGTCCGAAATAAAACAAAGATGTTGTTCATCACAGCACGAGAAGAGTCCTGTGGAAACTGTAAAACTGTCGCATGCATTTCCTATACTTAATGCTCCTCTCAAAACTTCCCCACGTTGATGTTGCAAAGTTATACAAAATCTGAGACGCTACTATTTAAGACTAGCTTTGGCAAAATATATTTTTTCTTTAGAAAATTGGATTTTGATTCGGGTTTATACATTTGGTGACGGTGGCACTTACAAAGAAACCGTGATCAATGTTGTTGGGAATTCATCAATCTCGACTAACTGAATGCATTGTTAAAAGCGTACACTTCTTGGCCATTGTAACCTACTAATTGAGTACTTCAGTACACAGGAGTATGAGGCTGAAAATATTAGTCATCTGTGGTGGTGATGGGTTTAAGACTATATTGTTTACTAATCAGTCATCACTGTTCACATGGTATAGCCAAACTAGCCAGCGAGTCTTTGTGACCACTCGATTTGAACATCAGTTTATCAGCACAAGTTTCTCAACACAGCACAGCCACCGGGGTTTGAATGTTGTGTGGAAAACTAGGAATATGAACGTTCTCTCTCCTATAATCTCTTGCCTGGTATTGTGCATTTAGCCTTCTATGCACAAACCTGGGTTGCCATAAAACATGCGCATTAACCTTTTTGACTGTCCAATTTAATTGTTTTTCTCGCGAAAATACTGTTTCAGCTAACTTTCGGTTTCAAGTTTATCTGTTTCGTGCAAAACTATGAGCCCCCTAATTTGTGAAATATTTCACTCAGTT
Organism: Paragonimus skrjabini miyazakii; assembly: GCA_014338405.1. Classification (NCBI taxonomy): domain Eukaryota; kingdom Metazoa; phylum Platyhelminthes; class Trematoda; order Plagiorchiida; family Troglotrematidae; genus Paragonimus; species Paragonimus skrjabini miyazakii. The sequence continues at coordinate 63,279 of JTDE01003883.1, read as the reverse complement.
CAGTTCCAGTTTGTTGCCTTCTGTAAAGCTTAAAGAACATTTAACGGTTTAATATATTGTGTCGTAAAGTGCTGGCTAGAATAATCGATTACAGCTGAGTTTTTCAGACTGCACGTTTTTCTGTCATAACTTAATTTTGTTGATAGTCAATTCCATCCTCTTTCGCCGCTGTTCTTTACCAGGTAGCCAGAAATAGCTTCAAGAGTTTTCACCCATGGCCATTGTTATTTGGTTGATTACTAATATGGTTAGTCAACATTAACGATCCAATAGGGTCACGTTGAATGCGGACACAATGGCATTGAGTTTGCATATGTGGACACGCACATAGAAAAGTTCTGCGCTCAACAATCTTATCTCGTCCAGAACATCGTGATGGATATGGTCTACTGAAAGCTGGGTCAGCTTTGGTTGTTACATTGTCTGCCCCTTCGTAGATCTCAAGTCCAAGGTCGAGTGCGGACTATCCTTCCGTTTGATTTTCTTTAATTGTCAACAAATTAAACACTGGTAATAATTAGCTGGAGGATGATAGAAAAGCAAAATTACAGTGAGCAAAACTGTGATCGACAGATTCGCTGAGCAAAAATGCGTAACATTTGGGAATTGGTCGACTATATCGTTTGAACAAAAAGACTGATATCAGCTATATGTGCTGGCCAAAATGACGATTGTAGTTTATTTCATATCAGCATGCCAGTTGACATTCTTGCATAAATGTGCTACTAGAGTGTGATTTTCGAAATGCAACACTCGCCATTGCAGTAGGTTGTTCTTCGACACCCACATTTGAAGAGTGATTTCAGGAAAGCTTTGTCGCATCATTTAGGTCATGGCAGATTTCGGTCCGTGGTTACGGATTATTCTCTGAAACGTTAAGTTTATAAATTTAAACTCCAAACGTTCAAATGTTTAATTGTGCGAAACCCTTAGCATTTCCATAACAGTGAGAAGGTATCGACGAAAGACTTTTAAATGAGCAAATTAAACCTGTATTAGATGACAGCAATTTCCTCAGTATATCGTTGGTTTGCGTTTTGGATTTAAGCTCATACACTGAACGGTTTGTAGAAAGCAGTTCTTAAGTGCAGCGAAATTTGTTATTAATCGTACAGTACAGCATTTCTGATTACACTTTCAAAGTCATCAGGCGAAAGGAAGGTTTTAAGTTTATGAGGAATCCCCCGTTCAATGCTGTACATGAGAATACAAACTAAATTCTCCCGATGAGCTGGCTAGCACTCACCAGGTGAATCGACCCACCATTATTTTGAAGCACGAATAGTGTCAACTATGGCTGAAGTGCAACCCCACTTTGAATTGCACAAAAAGATATGTTCGGCTCATGCATGGTGTTCGAACACAAACCAACTGATCCATGATCCTGATGCATCAGACACATCACACTTGGTTATCTGATATATATCTCCATACCAGATTGTTTACTGGCAAATGTATATGACCTAATCGTGTACTTCAAGACACACAGCTGAATGCAAATACTTGTGAACAAAATTGCCATATGAAGGCTGATGACTGAGCAACATCTATCATAGTAAACTGCAAACATTCTTTTACTGTAATGTTAAAAACAATACAGAAGCTCATCAAAATGACACCTTCCTTTGGGGATGGTGAACTGACGAAGACATTTCAATAGCCTAAGGAACATGTTGATCTTCTGATTAACCATTCAAAGAAAATTATTGACACTGTGGCACGTGATGAAAACTTGAGTTCGTTTGCAGGTAAAATTATCACCCAGTGACATAAATTGTATGACAATTTTGATGTTATTGTGTTTAGCTTATGGCGTGTTCACCAATAAGCTGTGTTGTTTGAGGGTAGAAAAAGCGTGCATGACACAGTCACGCACATTGTGGAACAGTGTCTACACAATAATTCGGCTAGGAAGTAAATATTTGGTAGTGAAGTACTCGAAGATTCGTTTGTTCAACTCTAGAGAGGCAGTTCTTCAGAAAATCCGGATATATAAGGAAGCTATAATTAATCTTCCGCCATGACTTTCCTCCAGTTAATTATTGCACTGTACGTAGTTAACAAATGGTCAGTCAGTGCAGAAAATTCAAGACAGACTCCAGTAAATCTGCCATTATTGATGACATTCAACTTCTGCTCTGGTTACTTTAGAACTCAGTTAGTCAATATTAACGGTCGCTGAAAGAAATGGAGGAAAAGTTGGTGAAGGTTAATCTTGTTTGTACAAACTGCAAATGAGGTTAGTGTTATTAATAAAACTAGCCATCGGAGATAAAAGAACAATTTATTTGGATAGCTGCAAAGCCCTTTGGTGTTGATGGTTCAACTTTACATATAGCCGGTTCGAAAGAAACCAGGTACTACTCTTGCCTTCTTTTTTACCCCACAACTAATGCTTTTCATTCTTCACATTTGTCAAAATGCCAGTGTCATCTAATGATTTGCTTCCATCAATGATTGAGAATAACGGTCTAGATTGATTAATTGACTTCATTTTGCTGTTACCTGAATATATATTTTAGTTAACCAGTAAATCCTGAATTTGAGGTTGCGCCTCTTTGTAACTGCACGCACTCTCCTACCCAATTAAAGTTCAACAGTTTTCTCAGTCAGTTCAGTGGTACATGTCTATGTCTAGCCTAATGAGATAACAAACAAACAGAAACGCCACTGTCTACTAATCAGACTCGATCAACGGAATCACATTGAGCTGAGGTACTGTGAACTCAGAGTAAAAAACCGTTACAACCTGCGCAGCACTAAGCATACCTTTTTAATTACATTCTTAAGAGCTGGCCGGCTGATCAATCAAAAACCAAATTCGTAGTTTGAGCAGTAGTCAGGAGGGACTGTAACTCAAGACTCAGATGTGTAAGTTGTTTCCGTTCTTCGGTCTCACTAGAACAAAGACCAGAGTTCAGATCTGGGTCGGAGAAAGAATAGGTATCACGGATTAGACACAAGTGAAACCTAAGATAAGTTTCCTGTCATGAGACAAGACGTGTCGCCAACATATGTTTTCCATAAAATCTCATCAGGCTGCTACGATTACAGAATAAAAGAAAACCAAAAATGGGCACATGCGAAGCTTGATATCGGTCAAAATTCACCCTACCTCACTTTTGAGCGGACAGCCTGATCATTACTCACAAGCGAAAGTGGTTGAGCGTTCATATGTGATAATTCGGTCGTGTCTAATGTGAGGTCAATGGCGCAGTGGTAAACACGGTTGCCTCATGAACAGCGTGTCCGTGGTTCAAGTCCCGACAATGGTGAAGATATGCACTGCTGACGAGCTCTAATGAGAGCGAAACTCGAGTCTAGTGCTTCCAATCGATTTGTGTCGATATTGAAAGCGTGTTTGCGTTATAGATAAGTATATATGGACCCATATTGCATATTTCTAGCGCACGTCATGCCACCTACTAGGTTTTTTTTTAAAGTAATTCGAAAGAGCCACATAATTCAATTGGCTGCCCATATGTTTCCACCCTTTACCCACTTTTTTCCAGTTGTTTGTATCTCACAATCATCACTCTTTGTTTTTTCTTCTCAGCTTGAACTGTGCTAATCTCAACTAATTTTTCATAGCGTTCTACGCAGCCAAACATGCTTGCAGAGCTCGAAAACCTATTGCTACCTACATACTGTATTGGCAGACTAATGTTGTACTCGTAGCACATTTGGCAGTCATTCAGCCTGTGAAGCACAACAAACGTGGTAATGTACTAGATGTTCAGCATTAACTAATAACAATGAAAAGGATCTAAAATCCATTCACTATGTGTTTGATTGCCAAGAACGGAAAGACTGGATTATTTTATGACGGAAAAACCTGCATTAGTTAAGGGATCCAGTTCAAACCTACACACCTACGGGAATACTAAGACCACATTCAGCGGAAGAGTTTGACCCAGCGTTTTACCAGTTTATGATAAGTTGATGTTAAGACTTGAACCACCGTGGTATTAATAACGTTGAATTTTTGGACAAACGTACAATCTCGTTTTGAGGGTGAAGCTTCTCCCTTTTTTTCTAAAGAATCCGGTGCAAAGTTAGGTTGGAACTTGTGCATTAAACACATAAAAAACCATAAATACTAACAAATACACGCATACGTAATGTGTGCTACAAGTAAAGCATAATAAATAAAGTGAAGGAAAGTCATCATCGTTAAATACATGTCAAGTGACAACTTCTGATTAGCCAGTTTCTTGCTTCCTGTGCAACGATATGATATGACCCAAAGTATCTGCCGTTTAGTATGGTGTTAAATAATTGGCTATTTATCAGGTTATTCCAAAGTATAGTCTGTTTAATCCAGCTACAAATAAGGCTTTTTATACGCTATATCCCTTGCATGATATTTGGCTTTGCGTTGAATTTTTGGTTTGACTTAAGGCTACATTTCTTACATCCCAGCTATCCCTGGAACGTTTGGAACTGCGATTGGTCCTTTTAAATCAACCGTTTTGAACTGACGATCACAAAAAGTGTCGTAAATCGCGTCGCTATGTTATGAGGGGAAAACAATCTCGCCGATCAAAAGGACTACCCATTGGGTCATGTGATAGGAGTCGGTCTTGATGTTGCTCATTATTTTCTTAGCAGGAGTCATGCCAACTACGATGGATTTATCTGAAAAGGTGTGCCCTCCAAATAGCGTCTTTTGGCGGTGGACCCGGTACTTTAGAGAAGGCCATTAGCAACGTGTGAAACGTTCGGACTTCGTAGTCCTCACGGGCTAGTATAGCCATATTGAATGGATTGTGTAAGTCTTCCACACATGGATTATGGCACACGTCCAGTCTGATCAAAACCAGACGGCGAGTGATTGTGATATATTTAACAAGTGGTGCAGGCGTGCTGAGGTGTGTACACATTGCGGTGTAAGGATGAATCTCATGCCAAGTGGATAATCATTATGTGAAACATATTATAATCAGTTAGTGAAACGCCGAACACACTTCAGTAGTACACACAATACGTTGTATTCTGTGCCATTTTTAACAGCAGCACCTTTCAGCAAAAACGATTGCCATTTACGCTTTACCGAAAGGTTGATCATTAGCACCCCCGGATCATGTCGGTTACTCCGATGAGGTAATCTGGCTGACTGTTGAATTCGTGGGCAGCACAAAGTAACCTTCGTGGCATTTCCTCCAGATTTATCAGCCAGGGTTATACCGTCTTCACTCTTACTTACTTCATGGATTGCATTCATATAGTTTGAAATGCCCTATGTTTGATGGGGAAAACATCACAACATACACACTAGGTGATCGGATGCAGGCATGACATCGTCATGCGGCCTCAGTTTCCGCTCGAATTCATGTTTGCTCTCATGTGCTCAATGACGCGATGATTTAACCATCTCGTTACAATAATGACTAGGAACTCCGGTCTTGACTAACTGGCGTTTCGTACATGATAGGAATTTGCTGAGCACCACCAAGAAATGAGATGATGAGTTGAACAGACCACTGTTACAACACTAACCAACGCGTGTCCAGAAGTATTCTCCTCTTGGGAAGCTGCAGTGAGCAAGGCCTGCACCATTTGTTAAACACTTTCCAATGTGATGTCTATTTCGTTAAACAATTTATTTCTCCAAACGCTCTACCTGACTTCGAAACCTAAGAAGGTACACAGTAGTTTTTACGATGGCTTCCCCTTCAACTTCTTTTCAGTCCGAGTGCTAGCTGTTAAATAGCAAACATTCAGATAGGTGAGTGGGAAATTTTAGTTGAAGAAATGGCAATTACGACTCAGCATGTGTAAGCTGGTATCATATTTCATAACACTGTGCTGAACGTCTGTTCGATATCTAGCATCGGTATGAGTTATTATTATACAAGCCGTATATTTCCACTCCGTCTATTGATTCCAAATTAAATTTAACCTATAAGTACAAACGTGCAATTTTGGAAATATAGCTTACAAAACAAACATCTTGCTTCAGTATGACAATTCTCTCTGAAGCGGATTACTTGGGATCTATTTCCTTATTCTCGGTAAGATGATTTAATTCAAAGTAAAGACTTTCTTCTGCTTGGCTTCACCTTCGTTGATGGACCCGGCAATTTAGTGAACATCTATTTCAGGAAATTCGAACATACAAAACAATTAGTTTCTTTCGAAAGTTTGAACAAAACAATTAGTACACGAACAGCGGTATTTACATGTATTCTGTAAGTGTTCAGCGGTACCAACTTTACAATGAAATAAATCGTTTTTCATAACAAACAACTACGGGGTAAGTAGTCAGCCAGCGTGTTGAATGAATTTACCAAATCTAGGCAAGATCAAGTTCATGGCTGACTTAGATTGAGTGCTCGGGGCAGATACAGTTTTTCGTAAATAATTGGACTGGGTTTACGTATTCTCATTGGCAACCCACAAATTAGATGGATAACTTGAATAGTGGTCAGGACGGGCCTAGTGCTTATGGAAACTGACTATCTCTGCGTTCCAGTCACATTGCCGTCCTTCGGCAAAGTGGAATTTTGCACCCCTTCAGGTAAAATTTATTCTATTCAAGAAATCAAACATCTCTTTGTTCTGTCTAGGTAATATTGATTTAGTCACATGTCACTAGGGTACACAATGTGAGGTGGCACCGACGGTCCGTTCACGGGTAAAAGACATGTTAAGTATTCATCCAAGAGGTGTTTAACTGTTTACATCTGTTAATCGCAACAATGCATACGGAAGTAAATGCAGTTCCACACAAAAAGGAACGAAGAGAAAACAGTGGCTAGTTTAGTAAACATGTGTATCAAGCTATCCACATAATCGTGTCTACAATTGTGCGTCATATCTAGCAACTCTCCTAGTCACAAATGTTCCCGATCTGTCAGTCTTTAACCGACTAAATGCGGTAACGGATGGTAATCATTAATGTCATGTTAATCGGACTCGTGAAGTATAATTATGTGACCGCAGTACCTTGGGTTGTAAACGTTTTTGGCAAATCGATATTCCTACGTTACAGATCGACCCAGGCTATTGATACATGACCACCGAAGGTTCAATGTACTGACCAGATGTTTTCGTCAGCATAACGGGTAAGTGTAAGCGGATTGTGATGGCTTCTGTGATAGCAAATAAACGAACTTTGACCCATTTCGATTGCGCTTCACAAATTTAATAGATCGGCTTTAACAAATCGACCGGGTTGAGTAGATGATTTGATTTGATCAAGTGTGCAGCGACCTCTGATGAGGAAGACTTTATCAGTCCTCAAGCTGGCCACACCGGATGATGCTCCCACGTACGTTCAGATAGTCGCCTTATTGTGAGGCCTATGTAACTTGTTCCACGGGAACAAACAAAAGGGTAATCACAAAAAGAGGCAGCATGTGAAGGCAGTACATCTTTTAGCTGGGGATGCAAAACTGGTGTGGAGGTAAGTCGTACATGTAGTTGAGACACGAAATAGGTTTTGTTGAGTCTGACTAACATGACATTGATAATTACCATCCCTCACCCTATTGATGTGCTACCCCTGTCGAACCTATATAAATGTGTAGTATTTAACCAGATGATGAAACACCGAAGAAAAGCTTGTTTGCTGCGAGCTTCTTCTCATAAACGCGGTGACTTGAGTTGATGGATTAAGCGTGATCATCATTTGTTTCACACGTCGGTGTCAAACCTCTGTCTGATCGTCCAGCTTCCAATCCCAACGAAGTCCGGACTATACATATTGTGATCTACGTGTTAACTGGTGAAGTGGATACAATGCATTTGTTCCTGACAAAAAGATCTACGATAGAAGATGATGGGGGAGGGGTTGCTTCTCTATCAATCCGTGATATAAAATATCACTTAACACATAAGTGATAGTCTACAAAACAACGACTGCAGAAGACAGATAGTCCGGGAACATCTTCCTTTCTGGTAGGCAAATTTTTCCAAATGTACAGAGTGTACGGCATCAGAGAACGCTCTTTTTCATACAAGTGGTTCAACATGATTTCGTTACCACAGGTGTTTTGCAGTGACGTAGGCTGTTGCGACCTCTACAAGTAACTCTATTACGAAACCTTAGTTAATACAGTAAAATGCTTCTAAACCTGATGGGTGAAATTTAGCTGATTAATTTTAAACGCTGTAGAATAATATCCGAAAGTAAATTTGTAGGGGCAACTCAACACTACACGAACACTTGTCAATGTGAATCAAAAGTCACGGTGAGTCTGTGTAAGACAACAACCCACAATGTCCTGCTTCCAAAATGGTTGATAGCATATTGCCGAGATAGGTTCCTAATAGGTCTGACTTGTATTCCAAACGAGTTAAATGGAAGAAAACGACTGTTTTGAAGATCACCACGAATGATAGTGATAGCATCAGTTCTATTGTCAGGGTTACTGTCAAATAGCCACAAGTTCATCGATTAGGCGATTGCAATAGCTATTCAAATAGAATATTCGACGCAGATTACGTCAGGTGTATCTTCTACTACTACAGCCAGAAAACTGTGAGTACGATGCCTAAATGTTTACAGGTATGTGTTAGAAGAGGCCAATCTATCGTGCTTTGTCTGAATTAAAACGAACAGTGTTGAGCGCACCAGTTCAAACCTCCACCCGTGGACGGTTTTTTATACAGGACTAGGCCAACTATACGAGTGCATTCTTTGGAAAAAGTCAGAGAAAGTGTTGTTGCGATTGTGGAAAAACGAACACACTCGAATGATACGTATCATCACATTGAATACTCTGTTAGTCTGAACCCGAAGTAGCAAATCACCATCGGCATATCAAAGACTACCAATGGGAGGTCATGTGAACCGGTAACAAAAACCACAGGTCAAACGGATAAGGCATTCACACAAGCCTCATATGCTGGCTCAAAGTCACGTTACCTAATCGAATCGAGATGAACTCGACACTAACCAAAGTTAACTGACCAAGGTATTTTGAGAGACTCAATGGAACTCTATTGGTAACAATGAAAGAACGATTTTTGTTGACGGGTTGTTGTTGTTGTTGACCTCCAAAAGATGGCTACAATCACGAACACACATGCCCCGATCCAGATCAGATCACACTCGAACGCGATTTATTGAATACCCACAAAATACTGAGTAATCCATCTCAGATGAGTTATGGATCGGAAATTTGTTCTTCGGACTCAGAGCGAATAATGTGAGCACCAATGAGGACAACTAACCGAAGTGTTCGGAATCGAACAAGGTTGATGTTTTCATTGGCATTAACACAATTTTTTTAAATACTTTTGTATTGGTTGATTAGGTTCCATAAGTGTAACCACGTAACCAGTGTGGGAAACGATTCGAATATGTCAAGCATATGCTTGTCATCCGCGACTCACGTTTCACTGTATTTATCTGTTTGATATATCCAGTCATGATCCTAGGCCTATGAATATCTTGAATCACTAGCTAACCTCTGCAATCTATGCTTGTTGCATAAGTTGTCACTCGAATAAATGTATGGCGTTGCATAAAACCTGAGTGAACGTTTCCAAAATGAATGACAATACTCCTGGGAAAGGTTACCCGAAGTGGTTGAAACGTAGGATATTACAACTTGCTCGTAACGTTGTGCTACTCTCAGTCCGTTTACTTACGGAAAACCCATATTACTGCCAATCAAATTTTACACACTGGCTAGTCAATATACCGAAAACTTGTTAGTTCTTTCGGCTTTGTTGTTTACACCTAAAATAATCATCACGCTGTTTGTGTCTTTACTCAAAATCGACGTGGACTTCGAACTGATAACATTAATAGAATTATTGTAGCCCAATCATCTAAAATGTTTTACATCCATAAGCTTCTTGCTAACTCACAGACGAAACAGGAGTGTCGATATGTGTTGATGCTAATGTGCGAACCGAACTCATTTTGCTTGCCTTTTTGGCATACTGGGCTTTTTATGGGCGGGCATTTCTGATATCTCTTTCTTCTATTCGGTCAGCTCAACTCATGGGATGATGGTAACGATCGTAATTTACTCTAACCTTGCTCAACTTGTTTACAATATCCTTGTTCCTGTTGTAATTGAGGTTAAGTTTGAGTTCATGTCCATTGTGCTATTAATAATAACAGGGTGATTATGATTACCAAATTCTCGGTATTTTTCAGATAATGGGATGCAAGTGAACTAGTATGCTCTTTTTTTCCGTCCACAAAATTACGTCTACAAGTCTGGGGATGTTGTCAAGGCCGCGTACTTAGCTGGTGCGTAGAAAGAGAAGGGGACGGAGGTAGAAGCTGTACTAACCGGTCACAATATATCGGAGGAATAATAACCTTTTGTGAAAAAGCAGTGATATTTACATTAGCAGCTGCCATTGGGAGATAATCATGTTGATTTCTGATTAGCCAGTATGTCGGCGCATCCAACGACTTTGATTCAAGCAGTTAGATAGACCTTCAGAAAGCTTGTTTTAAACATCACTTCCATACAAACAATTTCGATGCAGCAGTTGCTGGTTGGTCTGACTGGGTTGGAGTTGGCCGACCTCACTTCCGCCCGCAATAGCCAGTGTTTGAGTTGATTGGCTATAAATTCCGTATTGAGGAAATTGTTCCACTCCGAACTTATTGTAGTCAAAGCGCGTAACAAGTTTGAATATGAAGTTTTTGCGAAGAACGAAAAGTTTACGAAGTTAATTCACTTCGTGTATTCCCTTTAGTCGCTAGCATTTAGAAACAGAACAGACAAACGATTAACTTTCAGTGATGTTCTAAAACTCGCTTCGCCATATCTAGGAAAACAACAGGAGTCTTAACACGACTGTTTTCTCGGCATGTTCGCAAGTCTGCGTTTGAAAACAACACAGAAAGTACTCATCTTAACGATTTCATGTTCTTTATACCCATTACTGTCAATTTTCGTTCCACTGGATCCTTGGGGGATGTTGCTTTGTTTGAAAAATTTCTCGGAGGTCATGTTTTAATTTCTCATCAATGTTCTGTCAGGTTCAATAATGCTTTTTTCCAGTTAGAAAATAATCTCTACATCGCCAATATAACAAACAGATAGCATCATATTTCAGTGAGTGAAAGAATCTTTAATATGAAGTGATGGTGAAGAACATCTCATCATCCGTCCTTCTTCCGTGTCACATGATCCCCCTACGTACTTTGCGGGTCAGTTTGAATTTGGGCGTTCATTGATGATAGCCCGGTTAAATTTCGATCCGTACCAACAGCATGTAATAATAAGTCTAGGTGCACTCCCAGACGTCCATCTGAGCTGGATTCGACCTTCAATGATAATGAACCAAATATGACAAACTTTCCAATAGTTTTGAAGTAAGCATATTGAAATGTCTGAACCAAAAGTTGGAAGTTTCAGTTTATGCTCTGCGCGTGAATAGTTCTCGAACAATTACATGGTAGTATATAAGAAACGTAATCAACAAATACGAAAGTATTATAAGACATCACATTCATTCGATTGCGAACACTTCGGGTAGTGGTCCTCATTAAGAGAATAGACAATGCTACCAGTCCATACATGTTTCAGTCATTGGTGCTCACATTATTCGCTCTGAGTCCGAAGAACAAATTTCCGATCCATAACTCATCTGAGATTGATTACTCAGTATTTTGTGGGTATTCAATAAATCGCGTTCGAGCGTGATCTGATCTGGATCGGGGCATGTGTGTTCGTGATTGTAGCCATCTTTTGGAGGTCAACAACAACAACAACCCGTCAACAAAAATCGTTCTTCCATTGTTACCAATAGAGTTCCATCGAGTCCCTCAAAATACCTTGGTCAGTTAACTTTGGTTAGTGTCGAGTTCATCTCGATTCGATTAGGTAACGTGACTTTGAGCCAGCATATGAGGCTTGTGTGAATGCCTTATCCGTTTGACCTGTGGTTTTTGTTACCGGTTCACATGACCTCCCATTGGTAGTCTTTGATATGCCGATGGTGATTTGCTACTTCGAGTTTTGAGCAATATGTTGTCCTGTTTGTGATAGCTTCTGGTTTCGGGTGTTTTTGAGCGTTGGAATCTGGTGGGCCTCCTTCTAGTGCGTGCACTTGTACTATGCTCTGAATGGAATACTGTTGATGTCCACTGCGCGGGCACTTCGGGACCGAATGTTGAGTTTACGGACTTCAAACCCGATTAACGTTTCAAGCACAGCGACATATAATGTCATGAGCGAAAATGCTCTTTGGCCATGTAGTGAAATTATTGCACTCTGCAGCGCATGCTGTGCAGTGGGACCAAAGTCCAGCATGTTTGTACAACACAATTTATATGTATATATATATATATATATATATGTGTAAAATTCAGCCTGCCAGAACTAATGCACAGCTACTGCAAGTACTCAACTGCTAATGGAGGCACCTGTAATTTGTGGCCGCTATCTCCGAATGTATGCAGATTTTTGCACCCGTGAGACCAGGTCAATTTGCACAACTGATCCAATGCATCCGATTGTGAGCCCACACTAACCTGCGTCAGTGCTGTTTGCATCGTTTGTCCGTGTATGTGTGATTGTGGACATTTGGTACGTACTCACCCACACACACACACACACACACACACACACACACACAAATTCAAAAAGCGGTGTGTTACGCAAATACGCTTGCAGTGAACATCCCATCGATCGGCCCACAGATCGACCAAAATTGTTCGTTCACATTTGCTCACTGAGTGGTTGAGAGATCAGAAGTGCGACTGAAAGCCGACAGCCTGTATACACACGCGAACTGGCTGAGTAGTCAGTCGCTTTACATAGGGTCCGGCTCGGTAAACAACTTGTGTTTAGGCGGATGTGAGCCATATTACGTTCGATCACTTAGTCGGCTCCTATAAATCACCAGGCACCCATCAAGAATCCACTGGCTACTGTTCCATTCATGAGGCAATTTCACTCACGTTCGAATGGATTTGGTAATTATGATACGCCCCCAAGTTACAGCCGAAATCCGGTGCGAATACAAGGGTCGTATCCATTCGAAGACAACTTTGGCACAGTAAACTTCGGGGCATGGGAATCGGTGAGTTACCAGAATGACTGCAGTTGGACTTGTCTGAATTGCAATTACATAAACTCAAGGATATACGACTAGATAGAATTTAGGTTCATGGGATATAGGAACGAGCAGGTCCAAACTATTCGTTCCGTGGTCAGCATAAGCCTCCTGTGTCGCAGTATCAGAATATAACACGGCCGGAGAAAATTGATTATAAGATATGTGGCCAGGTTCAGCTCGTGTGACCATTTTGGCTGCACTGATGAAAGTGAATTGATTTCTTTCAGTTTATGTCACGGGAAATTATTTGTGTTTTACCTTTTCCTTAGTGTCTACAATAATTTTATCGTGACGAAAAGTGTGAAGGTTCATG